>JAAEAF010005514.1:0-91380 GCA_011037195.1 Triatoma infestans
AATAAAATGGGACATCGATTATACTTGATGAATTTGAGTAAAAACTGACACGCCTAAACCTCTGGTGATAAGAAAACTATCAACTCTTAGCTTCCGGAAATTTTTCTTTTTAAGATTATATTCTTAACACGCACACACAATTACAGACAGTCTACTAATATAATTTTTTTTCGAACTCAGAGGGCCTCAAACTAATTTACAAAAATTCGATACATTTGTTATAGTCCCCCTTACAGCAGAAACAGAAAATGTAAAGAGCAATATGCGCCTCTTAGAATGAAATCTGTTAAAGATTTGTAATTAAATCTTGTTTAAATAAAACTTTGTAATTAAAAAGATTTTACATTAATGAAACATCAGACATCCGGGTATTTTGTATTTAGAAATAAACAAATTGCAACCCAAGTACCCCTATTTCTTCATCTGATGACGCGCTGTCATGAAATCGGTAACGGTTTAAACAGTTACTTAATCGTAGTCACAGAAACAAAGTGCACATCCTCTAGTTTACATTTAATACAACTGATGCTCTCATCACTAATTTTTACTTCCTCTTTTTCCTAGAAAGAGGAAGTGTTACAATCATGGCAGATTTTCGAAATTGGTTTTCACCGGAAATAGATGTTTTGGGTCACCTGTATATGAAAAAAATGTGTGTGTGTGTGTGTTTTACAGAAAATCTCAAAAAAGGAAAATCGCTTAATTTGGAATCCGTTTAAGTACTACAACCGCATCAGTCATTAAGATGTCGGGCAAAATCCATCAACCGGAAGGAACCTACGAAGCCATATACATCGATAGTCATGCTGCTTTGAAGGCACACTCTTAGAACAAAATGTCTCACTGGTGTGGGATTGCCTAGCCGCTCTAATCAAACTGGATGTTTGGATTAAGCTGAGGCTTGTTTGGATGCCGGGACATATAGGATTTTTGGGCAATGAAAAAGCAGAAGCGCTGGCAAAGGAAGGCTGGAAGGATATTTTCAGAAACTCTTCTCGGTCTGTCCAGAAGCCTGAACATCCATTAAAGGTTAGATGGAGGATCAGAGTCTATAATGGTGGAAGGCAAAACTCTTTATTGAGAAAAACTCACTTAACGTAACTACTTGATAAAGCCGCAAGTTTATTCTTTCTATTCTTTCTGGGGCGCAACAGTCCTAAAAGAACCTGGGCCTCCTCAACCAGCTTCCTCCATTCCTCTCGATCATGGGCTCTCAAACGCCATCCACGCACGCTCATACCCCTCAGGTCAGCCTTCACATCATCGAGCCACATCATACGAGGCCTCCCTCGGGAGTGCCATAAAGCATCCTTCTAGGCAAGCGTTCCGGCTCCATCCTGTCCACGCGACCCAACCACCTAAGGCGTCCTTGGTTAAGGAAGGCTACGAGGTCAGGTTCCTGGTATAGATCCTTCAACTCTACATTCGACCTAATCCTCCACCGATCTCGCTCCTTCACTGGCCCGTAAATCTTTCTAAGTATCTTCCTCTCCCAGACATTCAGAGCTCGCTTTTCAATACCCACGTCTCACTTGCGTAAGTAACTACTGCTGCAAGTTTATAGGATGTGATATATCAATTCTGTAAGGTTGAGAAAGAAATCAACCCCGTTACACATTCTCTGTGAATGCGCCGGCCTGGCGAGTATAAGGTTTCTACATTTATGAGCAAACAATCCTGAAGCAAAGGGCTTTATGACAGAGCCGCTTCAGCACTGCTAAGACTGCTAGAAAGACGTACTTCAATTAATGAAATCCATAATAGACCTAGGTCGCGATGGAATAAGGCTTTTGTCACCTCTTTTTCAATTTAATCTAATCTGCACAGCACACAGTCTATTGGATAAAAACATGTTTTTCGTATTTCAGGATACCACAAAATATATATTTTAGGTGAAAAACCTGATTTCGAAAATTGGATGCAATTGTAATTGTACTGCTCTTACTTTTTCTTTCTCTTACTGCTATAAGAGAAAGAAAAAAAATGTTAAACGATTCTCTAATGCATAGTTTGTCATTCAGAAACGTGAATCTCTACCATATTCCAGAAGAATGTAATGAATTATGAAGTTTTAGAACTTTGCAGAAGTTATGTTTAGTGCATGTTTATGAAGTAATTGATGTGGGTATGTAAAGCAAGTGAATCTATGATACACAATTCCAACAGTGATGATAAAAGGAGAGCTATAGAATATATGGCGATTGTAAAATAGTCTTAGTTATAATAGCATATGTTTGCTATTGTATTACAATGACGTACTGAAACTCTCTCATCACTAACTCGCTTCCAATAACTAACACATCATAACATGTTCATATAAATCATCACATTAGAAGAGTTCGCATGCATGTGCACATGCATTACAGTTTATATACAAGTACATTTTAACCTAAATAACTTCTAAACGCTAATATATTACATATATCAAAGTCTTTATGCTTTAGACAATCTTGAATAAATGGAGAATCTTGAATTAATAACTAATAAAAAAGGATAAAAAAAAAAAAACAGCAATAAATTTAAACAACATAATTACATGTGTTGTACATAGTTCATATTGACAAGATCAACATTCAAAATACTTAACAGACCGGCTGGTAAAGATTTACTTTGTACAGTTTGCAGGCCACGTTACATAAACAATAAACAAAATGACATCATCATATGGGACAATCTTCTCTGCAATTGTTAATTTTAAACCGAGGACTTCACAAAATAAACAACTTATAAAAATGACCATACAGTTTCTGTTTATATATTTCCAAGTGCAGGGTATGTATTGTGGAGTTCTGAAAGCGATAGAGTTGTTTACTTTCTTTTACTTGCTGTTAATGACAAACAGATTTTCGAAATCAAATTATTGTCACCACAAATAGAAGTTTTGAGGTCACTAGAGTATGAAAAAAAATTATATTAGAAAACTGATCTGTTTATGGGCGTCTTTCTATGTTGTGAAGACAAAATATCTCAAAAATAAAAGTCTCAGTTTGCTCAAACTTGATCACGTATGTATGTACCATTTATGCATCGACACTAAAGTGTTTAGGTCAAAAACCATCATCTGGATTTTGAGTTTGACTTTTTTGGGATAAGTTTACTGGGATATCTTTTCCACTTATTCATTCCTCTTCTACTTTGCAGTGTAAAGGATTTGAAAAAGAGTCGCCAGCCGTCTCCATCTCTGGCCATTGATTTAGCCTTGCCCACTATCGTGCCAGTTTCCCTGAGCCATTCTGTAACATTATCTAACCAGGTAATTCTTCTTCTTCCTCTTGGTCTCTTACCGGTACACCTGGCTTCATAGGCTCGTTTAGGAGGCCTGGCATGATCCATCCTTATAATATGCCCAAACTATCATAGTTGGGTGTGTGTGATTCGCGCCACAATTGTTTCACAGCCCAGATTACTTCTAATAATAGTGTTCCTTACTCGGTCCCTTCTTGTCTTACCCTCCACTCTGCGGAGGTATCGCATTTCCGCCGCTTGTATACAGCTTTTGCAGCTTTCCGTAAGGGCCCAGGATTCACATCCATATATGAGCGTTGGGAGATATATTGAATTAAAAATTCTTAGCTTCGTTTGCTTAGAGATCTCTCTTTTGCTAATGAATTTTTGGTTGATGGCTTGGAACAACCTTCCAGATACCGCAGACCTTGCACATTTACCTCGTCTTTAACCCTACCATCTGAACTAATCCAAACACCTAAATACTTATAGACGCCCACTTGTTCGAGTGGTTTTGTCTTTATGCTTATAACATGTCTCCTTTCCGTTCTGCTTACTAACATGGTTTTACTTTTCTATAGGCTTATTTGCATATTTTTCTTTTCTAGCTCCTCCACCCAAACATTGACGTTATGTTGGAGCTTCTCCTTAGAGTCTGCTATTAAAACCAGGTCTTCTGCATATATCAGGGAAGAGAATGCTACTGGTTCTAATTGTCGATATTAGCTGAAATCTTTGGTTTTGGTTTGGCAGGCTTTAGTATGTCGCCCATAAATATAGTAAAGAGTAATGGACTTAGACTGTCTCCCTGTCTCGCACCTTGTTGAGTTTGTGAAAGTTTCGGACGACAGGTTAGATGTTCTAACATACTTGAGGCAATTCTTATATAAACTTTCAATTTTTTTTATCAAGGTCTTATTAACGTTCGTCTTTACCGGTACTTCCCACATTTGTAAACGTGGAACTTTGTCGAATGCCTTACAAAAGTCGGTGAAACATAGATGCACCTTTTTGTAATTTTCGATAGTTTTTCCCATAATCGCCTTAATGTGAATATAAGGTCCTGGGTACATCTATTTGGGCGAAAACCATACTGGTCCTCTCCAAATAGATTTTCAAATTTCTTTCTCACTCTAGCTTCCAGGATTCGACTATAGATTTTGTTAGGTACACTTAGCAGTGAGGTTCCCCTATGATTGGTGCTTTCTCTATTGTTTCCTTTTTTGAGTTCCCAGTCTTTAGGAATCTTCCGCTTTTTAAATAGCTAAAAATGGCTCAAAATAGATTCAACGATTTTTGCATTAAAATTCGTACACTACCACATAGTTGTCTAATTTGTGGACTGGCTGCTGTAGAACCCGTTGCGTTGAAAGTAAATGAAGTAGCTACAGTACTATCATGTTATCAGAGGAGGTGTTTCTTTCAGCGATTTGACATTAGAAAATTTTTAAAATATAAAGAATTTTCTCATCCTATTTATAGTACGTACATAAATGTTGATGAACAAACTGGCACTATTTTAGAGATTTATACGTATGGCAGCAAAATAAATCGTAAGATGGGATTCAGCTTTTGGATTTGTAGTTTGGGACTCTGAAACTTCTAGTTTTTAGACTGTTGGTAAATTCAAACTGAAACAGTAAAGTTTTATTATCAGGCTAAGCAGATTGTTATATTAGAAACATGTGAATGGACACTAGGGTATAATGTATTGCAACAAACTTATTCAATAAAACTGACAGTTTAGTAACAATTAAATTTCTTACAAGAAAATCAATACAATGTTCTCCGTACATTATACGTTGACTTTTAGATATTCGCGCTAAATGTTACATTAGGCAGCACTTGTAATCAAAACTGAATATCAGCTATTTAAGCTAGGTGCACAGAGTCCCAAAATCAATTAATGCCGTTGATTTATTTAGAAAAATCTGTCAGGTAATGTTTTAAGAAAATCTCAGAAAATTACTTAGCAGGATTACAATTTCCTATAATGAATTTTCCGAAACTGACTTTTTGTTTTTTAATTATTTTATTTACACACCTATACACATCATTCGCTAATATATATTTTTATATTTTTTTCGTCTGCAGGGGACCTCAATTATTAAAAACTGGTCACGATTGCAATTTTTATTTTCACTTCCAACAGTAAAGAAAGTAAGAATTAGGAAATTTATGCAAATAATATTTTTAAAATTATTAGGATTAGTAATAAACATGTATTTATCTCTAACATATAATATAATGTATAATGATCATAACCGTCTCGTATTGTATCTGATTGCAATAGGACATCCTATATACATATATGTAGAGTTACCCCCATGGGAGGGTGTGCCATCTCTGGGATAGGTCTTTGCAAAATATATGGGCGTAATATCAACAGTGTACCCACCACCACTTACTCTTTTTACTCTTGTAGCAGTATATGCTAGTTGTAAATTCTACGGTTATGTGACGGCTATGATGACTTTTTCGTTATCGTCGTCGAGTGCCAGCCTGCCTATCATCTGAGGCGTGAACTTACACAAACATAATAACACAACAGCAACAACAATAATAACACTAGTTGGTTTGTTGTAGTGTTAGTGTTTTATAGCTAGTAGTAGTAGTAGGCGATCATACGCACACACACTCATTGAATCAGACGATATAACCGGCAGCAGAGTACACTACTAAAGCCACAACTACTACCAGCTTCAAGTGGTGATTTACTACACAAGCTTCTATATACATACGGTTCTCCAATGCGATAATATCAAATGCATATATACGCTCGTACAACACACACACACAGACACATGTACACACAAATGTTCACTGTTAGATCGTAGCCCTTCGACATTTTATCCTCGCGTATCACTCACTCACATACACACACACGAACATTTACTCTCTCAGTCACTGACTCAACGTACTCTATAGTCTACAGTGTCTCCACAATCAACTCAGAACCCCAATCATTTGCATAAATAACTCTACCAACCGAAAACGCTACAACATGTATATATATATACACACATTCACCAACAAACTTCTACATATATTTGCTTTTTTTCTCTCTCTGTCAGTGCACCTTCTCTTTCTGCCAACACAATATGCCGCCTGATCTCATGCCCACCACTTCACACACACACACACACACACACACACACACACACATATTCTTTCTCTGCTCTGGATTCCTCTATTTCTATCAATAATTGAGTTCAACATGTTTTTCTTTTCTTTTTTTCCGTCTTGTTTCTTTTTTTTTTTTTTCCTGCTTATATAATATATTATATATTTTTCCCTTTTAATTCATGAAATAATTATGCTTGAAATGTACCACATTATTCCAGCATTGTCTACCCCCGGACAGCATTTATAATTGATTACAATAAAACATTTTAGACAAAACAATACGGTTCAAGCTTCTAATAAACCCATGCCCTTTAATTAAAAAAAAAGGAAGTCTTTCCTAAATTTATGAACCAAAAAAAAATGGGATATTGCAATTAAACACAGTGCACTAGTACTATCGACTCTGGTGCGAACGACCAAGTACTTATCGACAGCGAGTCTAACTGTTTTGAAATAATATCATAAATAAAAGTGAGAAGAAACAGGTAATAGTTTTGAATGCATAACTAGACGATGGACACCGGTAAGTGCTTGCTGATCACATGATCCTTAATGTAAATCATCGCTCCTGGATGGCGGCACTTTGAATGGCTGTATTGCCTAGAACGATAAGCTGTATTGTCTTATCAGTACCTGTTGTATCCTTGCTATTTCTATTCTAAATAATCTAATGGGGTATATATATATTGGAGTATAAGAATACTCTAGAGGAAGTAGGACTTCCTTTATAATTTCAGTGTGAGTTTTACTTTAAAAGAGGGGTCAGTCTAAGAGGAGCTCCTGAGTGATTAACATACATTTGTTCGCATATTTACTGCAGTAAATTTAAAGGGTACGAATAATTTTGATACTTTATCATTTTACATTTTTTATATCAAATAATTATTTCATTCATTAATAAATGGATATAGAAAATGAATAAACTCATTTGTTAGAGTATTGCATGTGTCATTATTTCTAAATTTTAACTTTAAACACCAATTACTTCTACTAATTAATTGAAATTTTGAGAAAAATCGATAAGAGAAGCACAACGGTAAGTAAAGAAAACGTTACAATATATATATATATATAAAACGATATATATATAATGATCGTTTTTCTTATTAAAGAAGTTTAGTGGACTTAAAACTCATCCTTATAAGTCAATGTTTATAATCACGATATTTTTTTTAATTTAAGGCGCTTCAACATCTATGGTCATTAGCGCCCGGAATCTTCTCAGTGCACTGCCGGCCTCCGGGTAGTGTTCTCTCGCTACAGACAACACTGTCCATCACCGAACAGTGAGCTGTAGAGGGTCCTAGGAAGAAATAATCTAAGGGTAGCACTGGACTCAAACCCGGGACCTCCGCGTGGGAGTCCAACGCGCTAACCACTTAGCTAATCCCTTCCCTACAAACACGATATTATATTAAACTCCAAACTCTGTAAGTGTTTCTATACATATTATGACTCCTTCAATTGTGAGCTATTTTTCTTTAGAAAACCACGACTGTGTTTTAAGATTTACGTCATAACAAGGAAAAAACAGAATACAGCTGCTGAAGCTATGCTTCTCTATGTGTAATCGAAGCGGAAGATGTCCTTGATACTGCCCAGCGTTTGATTCAAAAATTTAATAATTGTGATACGACCTTAGAAAGAAAGGTAGGTTCAGGGCGGCCAACATATGTTGCAGGCTTTACGAGATGTCAAATCAAATCCAAGCACAAGTAATCGTGCACTTGCTGCAGAACTGGCAATGTCTAAAGACACTGTTAACCACATCATCATACTACAATGTAAAAACCAGTTGTAAGATAGTGCCGCATCAACCTATACCTCAACAGGCCGGCAGGAGAATGGACATGGTACCTTGCTAACTTCTCTTAAAAATCCATCTGATATGCGCTTTTTACATGTGATAAGAAGTGGATTTACTGATAAGAAATCCTGAGACAGTTAGACAATGGTTGGATCGCGTTCAAACGGCATTTCCGGTGTTGGAGGCTACTAGGGGAAAACTCTATGTTGTGTTTTTTCTTGAACTATGAAAAAGTAATTCATCAGGCATTCGTTTCCGACGGACTTTCATTAATTCTAAAGTTTAACGTCTAGAAAGACCTAACTTTCTCTCCCACCTTTGTTTAGTTTAATGAAAAGTATACTTACATAAATTTATATTAAATTTATTCTATATTTAAATGATTACCAAATCGTCAGGCTTGAAATTATAACGAGATATTTATTCGGCAATGGCCAGAGGAGTTTTTAAAGAAAAAAGAATTCTTTATTGCTCTAAGTTTCGGACACCATTGCGGCCCTTCTCCAGGAGCTCTGCAAATTTCTAGTTCTAGTAGACTTCTCGTTATACTATATTATATTAATGAAAAATATAAATTTCGGAATAAAAGTCTTATGGAGTTATTTTGAGTAAGGACAAATGGTCACAGCTAGGCAACGTGGAACAAAGGCGCAGGTAGGCAAGCAGCCTTGAACTACAAACCGCTTCGCCCTTCCACTTAGATCGGGTACGAGATCCCGATTATTCACTGTTCTTATCGCTTTTTATTTTTAATCTATTTGCTTGTCTTTTTGTCAGTATCATTCTATTCTGATTTCAGAACGGATTTCCTAACTAGCATCACATTTTGGGATTTCCTCATCAATACAAAAAAAAACAAAAACCGAAGTGGCATCCAACCTTGCTCTAGCCACCAATCGAATAGGCATTCAATTTTTCAAAGTGACAATATAAGTGTGTGATTGTTTAAACCAGTACTTTATAGGCAGATATTCTATTCAGAACGAAATAGTAAAAGAGAAACGGCAGCAGGAACGAGCGGCTGGCATAAATAATATAGCGGCGGAGCAAGTGAATAAATGTATCAAGAGATTATGTTGGAAAATAGCTAAATTGTAAAGTCCATTTAATGCGAATAACAACTTGTCTCATTACTTATTGAATGATCCTCGTATATTTGAAAAAATCTTCCTCACAAGTCGACTGTACGTAGTAATATCTTAGTCCTTAGAGGAAAATGACTAACCATCTTTTCAGACAGGTTAGGCACCGCAGTTATCTCCGGCCTAACAAATACAACATTTTTCCTGACGCCACAACAATCACACATACACAATGCACATATTGTCTGAAGATGTAGTTGAAGTGTGTAACTTAGTTGGCTTAATCGTGCTCACAGGCAAACATAATCAGACTAAGTTCTATGCTCAAATAAAGACACGCAAAGGAGCCGCAGTAGTTCATGCTGCAGTAGATTTTAATCCCTCTTTCTACAATTCTATTAGAACCTTTGCAGCAATAATCAGAGAGCAATTAGTTCTTCCAGAGCTAGTAGCTAGTGAACGAATCTTTATTAAGTTGTGAAAGCGCTGCAACTGCTATTTTGGACTTTGTCTCAGATACCCTTGAAGAAAGTATCTTATTCTCTTTTGTTCAATCTGCTTCCACGAAGGATGTATACAAAGAGTTCTTTAAGTTGAAGGTCCTGTACCCTGCGTGTTATTCGAAGTCTGCAATAAACCGTTATCTTTTTTTCATATTCACTTCAAACCATTCCATCTATTTTCATTGCTGCATCTTGGCATTACTTGGCTTTCTTCTTTTTGCATCAAAATCAGACACTGAACTTTGTTAGAAGTTTTGCAAAGATTCTAATAGACATCTTCAGTTAGTTATATTATAGATTAATGCTATAAAAAGATAAAGCAAAAAAAGTTTTCTCGTGTTTATAGGCGTATACATATCTACAATATGGTCTATTAGAAACAATAATAGGTAAGACAGGTAGTAATGGTATTATCAGTGTTCATGGATCGTAGTCCAGTATTGTAGAGGAGCGCCACCAATACCAGTTTTTAGTACACGTTCCAGCGGTAGTGGAAGATGGTATTAGATCGTGGGTCGCCAGACTGCCGTCTATAGCCGCCAGAGCCAGAGCAGTGAGCTATCTGGCCAGCGCCGGGATAGATCCTTTCTCTCTCGCACTCTCTCTATAACGGCCGTCTGTACTACACTAGTCGCTACTTAGTATACCGCATTCACCCATTCCGAACATAGACCACCATATCTATGACACAATGGCCATTGTCACTAAGATCGTGACTTAAGACTCCCTTCTTGTAATCTTTACTTGCTAGCTATATTAGACAAAATTGTATTTGATATGAATATAAACATAACTTTCTTCATTTTGAATCAGATCTAAATAATTACTGTGTTCAGTAAAAATAGTATTATATTCATTTGAATATTGCCGCCATTCTGACTTATACTTCCTATAGGCGTATTCCTTTTTAGATTTGATGTCTTAGATTTGATTATTTTACTACCACTGTTAATCTCACCACTTTATTAATTCATACAACGACGATCATCATTGTTGTACCGTGGAAATGGTATTTTGCACTTTTTGCATGTTAATTTCTTCCAAACATGCCCATGTCTTGTGCCTCCCGTCGATGCCGAGATGAGATCTCTCAACTTAACGCATAACTCCCAAGTTTATAGCTCCAAAAATCCTAGTTCTAAGAGAGGTTATTATTTCCTTCTTCGTCACCCGGTAGGTACCCAGGATTCGGATAGAGGTGCCTTGCAGTCTAGTTCTAAGGGAGGTTATTATTTCCTTCTTCCGGTAGGTACCCAGGATTTGGATAACCTTGCAGTCCCTCAAGAGGTGCATTCAGGTTTTCTCTATCCTTGCACGGAATCTGTAGGCGTTTCGCATTTAAGTCCAACTTCCGCAGATCTCCTGTAAGTATACAAAACGAAGCTCATTTTTGTGCAGGTTGATGTATGCTTAAGAACTTTTCTGATCGTATTAGAGCAGGGTTGGCCAAACTTTTATGGATCATACGACAATTTTTTTATTTTTAGTTAAGATGCACCATACATACTTATACATTTTTTCAATCCTTTTAAAATATGCTAATATCGATATATTTAACAGTTTATGCATAAAATAATTTATTAATAATAAGATAAGATACCTCTAACAGTTTTAAATAAAAGGATTTCGTATAAAGACAAGATAAACATTAATTACTTTAATAAGACTTATGAAATTGATTTGATTTTAAGTTTTAAAGGTAGGAATGCTAAATCAAATAGCAATTTCTTATCTTATAACAGGGAATTTTCCTCATGCAGCTCATCCTTCTTTTCAGAAAAGACTGTCTTTTTCTTTCCAAAATCTATTGAGAACTTGTCCTTTAGAATAGGCACTGCACCTCACAATGACGGATGAGATAATCGAAAAACTGATAAACTTATTTTGCAAAGTCAGAGTTTTCGTTGATGGATTTTGCCCGAAACCTTCGTGTCCAATGCGGTGATAGTATCTAAGCGGAATACTAAGTTTGAGCTTCCCGCGATTTAACATTTTTGAGATATTTTGTTCAAACATACAGACATACATATATTTTTTCAAACTCAAGAGACCTCAAAATATGTATTTCTAGTGAAAACTCAATTTTGAAAATTGGACATGAACGCATTACTTTCTCTTACTCCTAGTAAATGCATATATATAGATATTTAAATTAATAATCATATTTAACTATTAAAAATGGTGGTGATGCCAACAATCTCTCCGTTAACAGATTGATACGATGTCCAGTTCATTACTTTTATTTTGGCGAGGAACTCTAGCTGAAAGACAGCTGCCTATAAACGATCCTCACAATCTGCAAACAGAATCTGATCATCATTCTCATATTATATACAATTTCCTTGAATTTCATTATACAATCTCCTTGATGTTATGTGATTCTTCGTGGAATAATTTTAATGTCAGTAGATAAGTGTAGTATGCTATCTATAGTGTTAACTAACTACAACTTCGACACAAGGTTTAGACTAAGTAGTAAGAAGGCCCCCTTCATAGTGAATAGATAATATATTTAGAATTGTGGTATGAGTGTTGGGCTTTATATGTTGTATATATATGAATGGAAGAGGTTGGGAGGTTTAGCTGATAGTCGGTAGGGAACAGTTAGTATGGGGGTTTGCCAGAAGAGGGACTGAAGGTATATAAAGTGTAGCAAGCGATGTTTAGTGGTGTTACTAGTAAAGTTTATATCCGGTCGTCTTGCCGGTTAGACAATCACCGTTAACTCGGTTACTTACGAGTCTACTCAGTAAGCAAGCCTTGTGTTAGATAAAGCTAGTCGATGTTATGTTGGAGGTGGTACTACTCCAAATGTAGATGGCCGCCGCCGAGTTGTTGTTGCCACTACTGCCGCCTCCTTCAATGTATAAGCTATGGCTGGGAAGTGAAGTGGTGATGGTAATAAACGTTCCCAGTTACGCTACCCTCTCACTCTCTCACACATACACTCTCTCTCTCTTTACCGATGCCTTATCAACCCTCCAGCAGAGCGCTACTACCACCGTGACGACTGACACTTCACCTACCCTTATCCTTAATGTGTGCACATCTCTCCCTCATATAGCCAAGAATTATCAAAACTTTACAAGTCCTCTTTCTCTTGCTAACGTACTTTGCAATACACTTCTACCAACCAAACCAAGTTTATTATACTTCAAGGAATATTAATTTGATTTATAGAGACCAGTTCTGGAAAAGGCGAACGATTTTACGATGTGCATTATTACCATGATATTCTCCGATGTTAGTAGAAAAGGAAAGATATATAAAGTGGAGATGGTATTTTTTTTTGGAGGAGAAGTACGACAGGATCCATTTCCTATTCTTTAGCGAGGCCCCCGTGTAAATAATAATTCTTCACCGTGATTTCCGCCAGAGGCCATTCTATTTCCCTTTAAAGAAGTCTTTTTATACCGGCAAGTTGAAAAGAATATTTCGAATACCCATTTTATTTTGTGGGAAAAGCAAAAAAAAAAATGGCTATCTTTATTTCCATTTCTGTTTCGCAGCAAAAAATGACTTTCTTCAATTAACATTGGCCTATTGTTTTCGATAAATATATGGAAACTGGACTGGTATATTTACAAAAATATAGAGTCATATTGAATTCAAGAGGGTCACTTACTATACCATTAAATTTAAAATAAAGTAGCTTGTGCTGTGCACAGAGAGGTAAGTACACTTTCCGCAAACCCATCGTCCATACTTTTTTTTTCAGTTCTTCCTGTCGCCTACTTCTTCTCATTTTACTTACGCCATCAGACAGAGAGATTTGTGAACTGTAAAATAAATGCACTGGAATAATTTTTTTTTTTTTTTTAAGTCTCTAAATGTTGATTTAATTGAAAAATTTGCACATTAATTTAACACTAACCACACAAAATATAAATTAAAACAAAAATGTAACCAACATTTATATAATATATTTGATAATTCATTGGTATACCACCCATAGATTACTTCAACATTTAATCTCTTATTTTTTTTAAAGAATTTAAAAAAGTTTGAATAATTTTACTAATTTCGGTATTTGATAATTTTATCGTAGTATTAGAAATTTGTTTTAGCAAAAATAATTCTAATGAAATTAGGAATAAATAAAATGGCCACTTAAAATAGAAAACACTCTCAGTACTAATTCAATAAACCCACTTACAATATAAAAATAAAAACTTAGGAACTTGTGATAAACTATCATACCATAATATATTAAAGATTCATCGACAGTTGAATACATTATTAATTATTTTTCAGTACTTTCAAGCATAACCATATATTTAATTAGACGAGTGCATTCCTAGATCTTCTAGACCAATCAAACTGAGAATGAAATCGAATGAAAGAAATCTTTCCCAAAATACTGAAAGGTGATATGGGTGCCAAGATAGGACATACCGCAATAAAATTAAAGTGTCCTCCTCCTTTATCCAAAACATGCTTCCTAGTCCTTGATAGTTGTAAGGATTATGGTTGAGGTTCAACAATTCTCCTTTCACTTCTATTACCCAACGTACATAAGCAACACTGTTATGAATATCTATCTCGTGTATTAGCCAGAAAGGGCACACGAACCTTATGATCAAGAAACTTGTAAATAATATACCGGACAGGTTGCTAGCGCCCTTTCCTAATGCTTCAATACAAAACTTTATTCAGCCGGTAAAAAACCTTTTTGGAAAGCCAAAAAGTAGCCAATTTCGAGGTTTTTGCTTACAGCAATGGTTTGGTGATAAATCGCGTTTATCTCATAATACAATGGGTTTCTTTGGGTAGGTGTAGTTTTGAATACTGTAAGACTAGAATATGGCAAGAAATACAGCATTAAATGTATAGTTTAAATAAAATTGCTATGAAATTCCTGATTGAATGTGTTTATGGGTCCGCAATGCTGGATGGAACATCTGATATTTTATCCAGCGTAGCATGCGACGGACCTTCTTCAAAATTTTATCTATTGTTATTAGTACAGTATACTCCTCAAATTTCATATCGCTCCCCATCTAATAAAAATTATTTGATAAAACACTGAGCATACTTAACACCGCTATTAAAATTAGTTATAAGGTATCCTTCAAGACATGCTATTTATTATACATTATTTTCTAATATCTAATCGTAATTTATAATAATTCCATTTTGTCATTAAACACATCACACACATAGTAACATAACCTTTTAACGTCCTGCACATATATATACAACCAACAAGTGTGAGTGTAACAGAAACATTTCGTTGTAGTGAACTCTCAACACGAACTTGGTAAATTTGCTCTGACAATGGATGAAAATCTGAAACCGGTCAGAAACAAAAGGAAGATGCATGCTACGATGGATACCAAATTCCTGGTTGTTTGCGCCATAATAAAATAACTAGATAAAGTGTATGTTGGAATGGAATCTGATCAATAAATGATAAAACCGTTTAATCGGAATCTGATCCGATAAAACCATATAAAAAAAAATAAAAAAAATTGGACAATAAATTAGATTTTAAAACTGTCAATTATAACCATTGCAGACTTTATATGCACTAACTTGAAACAATTCAAAATAGTTTTTATTAGCAAAAAGTTGTATAACAACATAGTAGACAGTAAATCACTGAATCCAGTTGCAATAGATCTGGAAACTGTTAAGGGGTTAAGAAGTTGGATTTAACAAAAAAGTGTATGAGAGAGTGGAGAGATAGTCGACAGTTTGAAGAAGCTTTAGTAGAAACGATAATATATATATATATATATATATCATCTGGTGTTTAGAAGGAGTTAATGACGATGGAGAGAGAGAGAGAGAAAGAGAAGCTCTTACCTAATTACCAACAGTTTGTGAGAAAGATACGAAGCAAGAGTGTAAGAGATCTAAAGAAGGCAGTTAGTAGTGAGAAAGAGAATACAGATGTGTAAGTTAAGAGGCCGATGGCGGCTGGGTGGAGCTAGTGATTTACTCTTGACAAAACAACTTGTGTATCAGTGTGCGCTTCCACTACTTCACTCGGCCGACAGTCCAGCTAGTCTCTCTAGGATGTCTACAAGGGCCCACAAGATATAGCAAGTGGTGTTGGATGCCGCATCACCCTGTTGATAAACACCTCCACCCCCCTACACTTATCCATATTATATATCACACAATTTCTAATAACATTTATAGTACTAATAAATTCATAGTTCATTATTTTATAATTTCATCATTAACATTTAAAAATGGTATAAAAAAAAATAAATCAATAAATAATTGAATCAAAATTTATATCGCAAATCAGAATTTATATTAAATTGCATCACTTCCAGTATAATTAGTTTTTTTTTTTTAGAATATTAAATATATACTGATATTTTGACCCATTAAAAATAAATCTTGAAAAAAATTACAATTTTACATTTTTCATCTCAAACATATATGAATAAATTGTCATTAATTATTTATAAACAAATGTATAATATGGAAATAGCAAATTAAAATTTTTTTCATACCCCTAAATAATAAATTACTTTTTTTTATTAAGTAAACATATAATTTGATATTTACCAAGTCTAAAATCGATAATATTTAATCGATAAGAATTTTATTGGAAAAACAGTATGAATATACGATAATATTTCCCTTGACCATTTCTGTATATATAGGTACCCTGAATTAGGCATTTGACATACTTGATGGAAAAGTAGTGATTTAATGGATGGTAAAGATTCAAGGATATTCTTCAGGAAAATCTCTTTGCTATCTAAATTGCCTGAGACAATTCCCCCACTTTTAAGTTCATTATACCCACTTTTATTTAACGGGCGTTAAATGAAGGCAACGATTGCTTTTTTTAGGGCCTTTACAGCATTAGCCGGAGTTTTAGAAGAATTTGAAAAAGCATTGATCAAGTAAAGCATGGAAAGTAATGAAGCATAGGCCAATATATATCTAACCTATCTAAAAATCAAAAACCCTAGCCGTAATTGTTAACCACTCGATAGTGTAACCAGTAGGTATTACATTAAAGTACAGTTTTCATCAAGCAGTTTACTAGCGTATGTTCTGTAACACATCACACTAACTATATACCTATCTAAGAATCTAACAACCTAGCCGTAATGGTTATCCAATAGGTAACTAGGTAATAGGTACTAGTCTAACCAGTAGGTATTACTTAAAATATAATTTTTACCAAGTAGTGTACCGGTGAATATCCTGTAACACATCACACTAACTATCAATCTATCTAATAAACTCACAACATAAAAATCAAACCACCTAGCCGTAATGGTTATCCAATTGATAGTGCAACAAGTAGGCATTACTTTAAAATAGATATATATATATATATGTGTGTATATGTATATGTATATAATGAACACCAGGAGTGAGAGAGAGAAATAAAGAAGAAATGGTTACCCTTGGGTCATATAATTTTGTGACAGTTTAACTAACTAGGATCAATCATCACCGAAGAAAAATTGAAATAATAGAAGAAATTATGGCCAGAATCATGGCTGGTTAATCATTGCTTTTCATCGTTTAGAAGATATTACGTTTCAGAGAAAATTCTAGAGAGACGAAGATAATATATTATAAAATGAATATGTGATCTGTTGTAACGCACGGCCAATAAAACGTGGTCTTTAACAAATAATGGTGATGAACGCCTCCTCAGTATCTCAGAAAAATGATAAAAACGGTCCAGCGAAGAGTCGGACCAGCGATAGTTGAAGTGGATAGGTTGATATGCCTTATCACTCTGTAGCATTAATTTCAGGTGATGGTTGATGCTCAATCTACTATGCTAATCTACTATTCCGTTCCCTATTATTACCTTCTTAAGTAACCCAGCTTCCCACTGCAAATTTGTACAATTCAATGGGAGCAAATATTACAAGGCGTCACTAAGGAGAGTTGCAAAGCTTGTATATCAAAGAAGATGACCATTTTAATGGTTACTTCATTATTTTACTTTGCCCAGAACAAAACTAAAATTGCTTCCGCTATTCACTTGAAAAAATGTCCGAATAAAATCCGCTGTTGATAACAGTAAAGCAGTAAAGTTGGATAACAATTTGACAATGTAGCAAAGACTGGTGCTTTCCGTACTGTATCTTATGATATATCGCTTTTTAATCTGAAATGACTAAATCATTATGGACAGAAAGTGAAATTTCATGGTTTCACGTAATGGTGAAAACCCTTTTTTTTCAACAGTCAATACTGAAGAGGCAACATGTTGAAATAAAAAAGGGAAAATTTTCTCAGTTTTTAGTAAAATACATCCCTTATTCTGGGATAAGATTTCCATAACTAATCATATGTATATAGACTGGCAACCAAAACTGAATACCTTCAAACAGATCTGTCCATAGGATGAGGCGGCTGAAATGTTTTTGGTATGTTGTTGTGTTTGTAGTAGCACGAGCGGTTTAGTAAAAGGACTTGTAAGTATATATGTTTAAGAGAGAAGTATTAGTAATAAGAAAGTAGTCACCACTGCTAACAATAAATATATTGCTATTAAAATTATAACTACAAGTTATTTGCAAAGGAATGATTAACTTATTAATATGCACTGATGCTAGAGAGAGCGAAAAACAAGTGTTCTCCTTGGTGTCTACAACAAAACTATCTTAATAAATGATCTAGAATAAAGGCAAATCTCTATCACTGACATGAGTTTAAGAGAGCGATTCCTGAAGCAAGTGTTCTGGCTTTGAAAGCAGAATGCATACTGTTCCAAGAATGCCTTGCTCTAGCGGGGGATTTTCTCTTACAAAAGAGTTGGCCTAACGGATTCTTGTGCCTTTGTTTCTTTAATTGCAATGACCTTATATTATAGTACCTGACTCTAAATACACTCTTTTTGAAGGTAAATTCACTATTTATTTTCCAAAACTGCTTCACTTAAATATTGTCAAAATTCACTAAACTATTTTCCAAAACTATTATTTTTGCATTTCTTTCTTCCACTGCACGGCTAACCAATCAAGTGTTCACTAATGATATTCATATTTTCGATCAAACCCTTAAAGCATTCATCACCAGCATTATATTATAATAATTTATCATTATATATAGTTTTTTTTTTACTTTTTTATCAATAATTATTGAATATTTATCGTGTTTTTATTTTTTGTATTTCATAATTTAAGTTTGTAGTTTCAGTATTTAGTTTATTAAGATGTAGATGAGTATGTAGATGTGTATATATATTTAGATGTATATTTTAAATTTTATTTTCTTATATTATATACTTTTTTATTTGTATTATTATATTATGACTTTGTATTTATATGTTTATTGTTTTTGTTTGCTTTTGTATCTACTATTACAAGTATTGTAAAAATGGCGTTTGCCCGTATATGAATCTAAATAAAAAAATAAACTCTTTCGCCTGAGAGCTAAAAATTATCTAATAAAAAGGTTTATTGCTTAATTAAAGCAATAACTATGCAATTCTGAATTAACTATGCAATAAATTTTAGTTCTGAATTTTGAAAGTTGATTCCTGCTCACCTCTTACTGTTATTTCAGTTAATTGTTTCAATAATTGCTATTTCACTATACGGTTCCACACATAAATAATATTAAAGGAAACTAAAATTTCAATTTTGAATTAAATTTGTAAGGTAGAACCGTAAGAAAGAATTATAATAAAAATTAAATATTTTGAGAATATGTCATCAGATTTTTTTACAAGATTTATTAGTGAACATTTTTTTTTTCCCCTGGTTCGCTAAGAAATATCTTCAGCTGTGGGATTAAGTAAGTACGAAGACAGTTGGAAGTAAGCAGATGACACGTAAGTTAATTACAGTGTTTTGTGCGCCTGGCAAAGTGGTAGATGAAGTAAAGTGGAAGATGGCCGGGTCCAGATGAGAGAGTGGACCACACCAGTACCAGATCTGTGGAGAGTAACAGAAGGTGGGTGTGTGGAGGTGACTGATGTCCCAACAATTGGCTCACGCTCAAACACTCTGATTCAATTTGGCTCAGTGAACCGCCATTTAATTACTATCCTACACTTACTGGACACACATACATGGACACACACACTTACAGACTAACAAACATATACGATCAACACAAATCTTATCAACCATTGAAGTGACCAAGAAATATTCTTCTTAACTCCTTCATCCCTTTTTATCTAACACTTCTTTTAAAAGAGCGTTTAGATTTACTAAACTGTAACAGTGGATCTTTAATTTAACTTTTTTCAATAAAGAATTATATTTTTTGTAGGATAGCCAAGCATTATAATATGTACTAGTCTTTGAAGGTACACTTAGTGTTAATAAAAAAAAAAATCTATTTTTCAACAAATTCCCCACACTTTCTCTAAAATCACATTTTTCTAGCAAAATGTTTCAAATAAAATTGATAAGTACAGTGAACATTCCAAGTTTAAAGACAAAGGTTAGTATCAGGATCTGAAGAGCAGAGAGTAACACAAAATTGGCAATCTAGTTACTTGTTACTTAGTTCAGACTAGAGTGGGAGACTCTGTATATATACAGCCGAGCTAGCTCTACAAGGGGACAGTTTTTACAACAGTTTACGACCAGTTATCAACCAGTCAGTAACCTTCTACTACTTTTCTCATCACTCAGTCTATATCTCTGGTCACCTAACTTCTATTATACTTGTAAAGTCCTTGCAGTTTGTGAGCTCATTTCATTTATTCGGTGTTCATCATATATTCTAGTTTATTTCATCTTATAACACATTTTTTTTAATAATCAAAAAAATTCTTTTCTAAACTAAAAGACCCCACACCTACAACTTTATTATCAGATATAATTTATCAAATAAATTGTTTACAATACCCAGCTACATTACATAGGACAAACATCTCAATATTTAAAAAATAGACTGTACCAACATAAATGCGACTGTAAAACTAAAAAAACCGACTGACATGACTACAGCACTAACGAAACATTGCATACAATACAAACATGAATTTGACGTGGAAAACACTAAAATTCTCTCCATCAACAAACAATAATAAAAAAAAGAAATATATTGAAAATGATTCATATTAAAAAAGATAAATTATCTATCAATGCTAGAACAGACATCAAAAACCTATCCCTTAGTTATAACAATCTCCTGGAATTTCCAAAACAACGTACAGACTACGACACGGTTTTCCCATCCGCTCTCCTAGCCCTTTATAAACCTTGACCCATCTAGTGTCCGTAACACTTGGTGATGGTATGTCACAGGTTAAATAGAGTTTTTAAGTAATTCTAACGGAAAATTTTTGTAAGTACATTTCCTAAGTTATCTCCCTACTTTACTCTTGTATAGGCCACATATTGTGAAAGTTTCAGTAGTTGTGATTTAGTTTAATATTGATCAGATCTACGACAATAGTTTAAAATAAATTTAAATGTGCTATATATTTCATACTTTTTTTTTTAAATAAACTAAATAAAAAGTATGATATATATAGCACATTTAAATTTATTTTAAACTATTGTTGTAGAACAGATCAATATCATTTTTTTTTGTATTAATATTTTATGGTGTTCCTTAACACAGCCTTACGAAATGCAAAAAGGAAAATGAGAGGGTTTAATTTCGGCTACCGAAATCTCTGCCCAATAAGCTATACCTTGCTAGCGTATGCGGACGATATAGTAGTGTTGGGAAAAGATGGAAGGGATCTTCAGTTCAACATTTTGGCGCAACAGGAAGAACTCAGGAAAATAAATATGGTGATAAATGAAAAAAAATGAAAGTCATCAGGATAGGCAAGAGAAGTGCGCCAAATGGGCGAATTGTCCTTATTAATGGAAAAGTGTTGGAGCAAGTAGATACATTTAAAGTACTTAGGAGCTCATATCACTGAAAACGGACTAATCGACACTGAAATTCGTGAAAGAATTCATTCCGCTGGAAGGTTTTTCAATGCAGTGAAAAAAGGCTTCATTAAGAAGAAAGAGATCTCCAAAGGTACGAAGGTAACGATCTTTAAAAACACATTCATCCCAATCCTTACCTACGCGAGTGAATTTGGACTCTTACAACAAAACATAAGAGCCAATTACAAGCAATGGAAATGAGATTCCTACGCCGAATAGAGGGGAAAAGTAGAAGGGATAGGATAAGGAACGCTACCATTAGAACAAGCCTAGATGTGAAGCCAGCCCAGAGGTACATTGAAGAGAGCCAATTAAGGTGGTATGGACATGTATGCAGAATGGACGAAAGCCGGATGGCCAAAATAAGCCATGAGACTCAGACCATAGGAAAAAGGCCGCGGGGTAGGCCTAGAAAGAAATGGGAAGACGGCATCAAAGATGCCCTTACTTCCCGAGGAATAGAGTGGAGTAGAAGACGACAGCTGGCCATGGAACGGGATACTTGGTCTGGTATCTGCAGGGGAACTCTTACACCGTAATTCGGTAGACAAGAGAAGATTAAGTAAGTAAGTAAGTAAGTATTTTATGGTGTTTCTATTTTTCTGATTTCTATTAAAACCTTTGTACAGACCCTGAAGAAGGCAATAAATTTGCAGAAATGTCGGTAGAAATTTAAAAAGAGTTCTTTTGTATGACCAAACCTCAACATCCAATTTATTTGGTCGTAACGAACACCAAAACATTAAATGATAATAAAAAAATGTGATACCTGTACAAAAGGGTGTTCACTTATTATTTTATCAACAAGATAAATGTTTATAAAAACAGGAAAGTTGTATAAATTCTATAAAGCAAAATTTTTAAAAATTTTTTTTGAATGAAATATTGAATAATTTTGTAATAAGCTAACAGGGTGCAGATTAAATAAATTTATTTTTCAACCTTCTTCTGCCTTTCTCATGTTTATGTATCTCTCGCTACCTAACTTCTATTTACTATTGTAAAGGCCTTGCAGTTTGTGCGTTTTCTTATAATACAGTGTTCAGCAGTTATTCTAGTTTATTTCTCTTGAACACGTTCTCTCTATTTCTCTCTCCTTCTCACATCCATGATATTGGTAAATTCTCACAATAACCTGTTTTGTAAATTCGTAGTATCGATTAACCAATTTTCTTTAATCGACAGATTCTGCAACGCATTCTTCTAAGTATATGATAAACTATATTATATGCATTATTATAAGGCATACGATAATAAGGTGTTCGAATGAATATATGAAATGTTGGAAAAATATACAGAGTGGTACGTTCAGTAGTTTTGCCTATTTTTAAGTAATTATTTAGCTTTCTTTACATGGTGGTAGCGGTGAGATAAACAATGACAGTTGAATTAATACCGGAGCAATGATCAGAGATAATTAACAAGGCAATTCAGTCCGTAGCCAGTCTGAAATTAGATAGAGCATATGCATGATCATATCGCTTTATGAAAGGCATATGATAATGAGTTATTATTAAAATAACATAAGATGTTGAAATGGCATGAAAAAGAGTGGAAAAATGTACAGAGGGATTCGTCTATTTTTCCATAATTATTACTTTCTCTTACTCCTAGTAAGAGGAAGTCTTGTAATCATGTCAAATTTTCGATATCGAGTTTACACCATAAATATCCATTTTGAGGTCCCCTGAGTCCAAAAACGTGGTTTTTAGTAAATGGTCTGTGTGTGTGTGTTGTATGTGTATGTGAACAGCATAGCTCAAAAACAAAAAACCGTAGAAAGTTGAAACTTGATATTCCGTTTAGGTATCATCATGGAATCAGACGATGGGTCATCTGTCAAAATTCCTCAACCGAAAGTACCACATTACTTGTTGGTATTTCTACTTTTTTGCAATTTTCTCAAAAACGGCTCCGATGATTTTCTTTAAACTTGGAATATCAACTACACATACAAAGTGCTACAACTTTTATTTTAAACGTTTCTCTGGTAAAATTCATTTAAGGGCAGTTATGGGGGAAGAGGTGGGGTTAGGTTTACATCAAAATTGCTATTTTAGTTTACTAAACAATTCTATCATCTAAGTAATATTAATTAGAATTAAATATGTTGTTGAAATTCCGAGTTCCAAAAAAATCGGATTACCGAAAATGCATTTACATTACCACTTTACTAAATGATTTTTTTCACTTTTTTGCGATTTTCTCAAAAATGGTTCCGAAGATTTTCTTGAAATTTCGTATATAAATTAATCATACAAAGATCTACAACTTTTATTCAAAACATTTCTCTGGGAAAATTCATTTAATTACACTTTTGATGGTGGGGTGGGGTTATGTTTTTCCCTAAAGTGCTATCATAGTTGATTATACAATTCTATCATCCAAACCAAATTAACTAGAAATATAAATGGAATAAATAGATGGAAAAAATATATGGCTAGAAAAAAATAACTAGAAAAAATAGATGGCTAAAATTCCAAGTTTCATGAAAATTAGTAAACCGGAAGTGCGCTTTTGGTTTTTTCAGTTTTCGACGAATTTCATTAATTTGGTACACAAACTATAAAATTTGTCAATTATAATTTCGAGAACTGGAGTAAGAGAAAGATGTGTGAGTGTTTCACACCAGATTTTTTTTAAGCGGATTCTAAATTAAAATGTGAATAAACTTACCGATTTTTTGTAGTTTCTTTACGTATTTCAAATTCATAGGTTACCTTATGAACTGAAATGGCATATAAATTATATATCATTATATCTTTATTGCTTTTAGAATTTTACATTCATAGCAAGCGAGTGGGTAAAAAAAAAGAAATAAAATAAAATATATCAACGTTACAAAAAGAAATATAAACATTGAAAATTAAATAAATATCTTTCAAGCAAATTGAACCAATTAAAAACAAAAACAAAAAAACTGAATTTCAAATTGCACCAAAAATAAATGAATAAAAAACACAAATAGATCACAAACTTTTTGAATACTTGATCGAAATAGTATGTAATAAGACAGCATAAAGCATATATATTTAATTATTTCCAAATAACATGACTTTCTAGTATCGTATGTCAACATGAATTTTATAAATTTTAAACTATTAATTACAAATAGGATATATTGTTAATTTTTTATTAATATTAAATCGGATAGCATACTTTCAAGATTATCCACATATTATTACTTGTAATGTACGGATCTAGGTATACCGTGCGTAACAGCAACCTCTGGCAATACTTCGGGATATGGTTTGTTACTTTATTTGGTACAAAAAATTTCTAATAAACCATGGTCCGATTCGTTCGCCTTCAAAAGTTATTCTTCATTTTCTAAAATTTTCAATTTTCCTACTTTTTCTCATAAAATTGATTATATCTCAAAAAGTTTTTCACATAAATCATATTCAATTACATCTTTGGAAAGAGCATTAAATTTCCTATAAGAAACAGAAGTTTTATTTTAATTGAATTAATTATAAGGTTTTTCAGAAACTTTAAACTTAACTCTACAGCGCTTCGACTGTTAAAAACCACTTTTCAATAGTATTTTCTTATAAATTTCTTTAAGGCTACGGTACGTACCGTACGGTCCGGTTACAGAAAAAATATCTACATTTCACCAGCTTTCCAACGATAATAATATTATGGGGTTTCTTTCTTGTTTTTTTAAAGAAAATGCGAAATAAATATGAAAAAACTACAAAATGAAAATTGAGAGCTGTTACAAAAATATCCTAAGATTAATTAATAATCCTGTAATGAACTTTGGAATTGTAATCTCACGATAGAAATCCGTCTAATTCTAATAAACAGAAACATTTAGTCGTGATTTAGCTAGTCATACATTCAAAATGCCACAGTTCTCTGTCATAGAATACCGAGATATGGTTTTTATTTGTGGGTTTTGTAACGGCAGCGCGTCGGAAGCTGCAGCTGAGTATGCTCGCCGTTGGCTTAACAGGAAACCATATAACAAGAAACGAAAATTGTAACAGCTCTCAATTTTCATTTTGTGGTTTTTTACATTTATTTCGCATTTTCTTTAAGAAAACAAGAAAGAAACCCCATGATATTATTATCGTTGGAAAGCTGGTGAAATGTAGATATTTTTTCTGTAACCGGACCATACGCTAGCCTTAAAGAAATTTATAAGAAAATACTATTGAAAAGTGGTTTTTAACAGTCGAAGCGCTGTAGAGTTAGTTTAAAGTCTCTGAAAAACCTTATAATTAATTCAATTAAAATAAAACTTCTGTTTCTTATAGGAAATTTAATGCTCTTTCCAAAGGTGTAATTGAATATGATTTATGTTAAAAACTTTTTGAGATATAATCAATTTTATGAGAAAAAGTAGGAAAATTGAAAATTTTCCAAAATGAAGAATAACTTTTGAAGGCGAACGAATCGGACCATGGTTTATTAGAAATTTTTTGTTCCAAATAAAGTGACAAACCATATCCCGAAGTATTGCCAGAGGTTGCTGTTACACCCTGTATTGCTCTACAGGGGGAAAGGGCTGGGCAATGAAGCAGAAAGTGAGGCAGATCTTCTTTCTCACCTGTAACACAACATCTACAATATACATCTTTATTAAATTGTATTCTCTCCCTATTTACAATAATCCTAGAATATTTTTTGCCTTCATTCTCAATTGTGAAATCAATTTCAGTTTACATAAATTTATATTATAGTAAAGATAGGCTTCTGGTATTCCAAGGTTACTGACTCTACGAAAGTACTTATTAAGTGAAGAGTTCCATATAAATTCTATGTCTTTACTTAAATAATGATTCTTTATAGTGTCAATGAGACTCTTCAAATTTTGGCAATCCCGTACATTTTTGGCTCCAAGTTCTCTTAGAATTACTCTTACATCATTTGCCCAATTAAAAGGGATACTTTTAAAATCTATTATTTGCAATAACTTATTATAACATTGTTTAGGCAATTTTTCCTCAGACATTTCCAGTAACTTAATGTAGTTCCAGTAACACCATCGAAGAGTTCGATTTAATATTTTACATATAACATGGGAGCGTCCCGTCTCAACTCTAACAAAACTGTCTGGGCTATTGAACGGCAAGCTTGACAACATTTCAAAAAAATTTTAATTGTCCTCTTTCTACAACATTAGCATACTGTAATCCCCAGATTTCAGACTATACAGAAACACGCTTTCAGACAACGAGTCGTACACCTTATTCTTAAGACTTCCACGATCCTAATAATCTTATGCCTATATTACTGTTTGACTGGCAATGGCATTCATCGATAGAAACGATAAGTTGCTTGTCTAAATTTCCCCGATGATGTAAATTTTATTCCCAGATAATTAAAAGACAAATTTCGATTTTGGAGCCATTGTAAAAGAAATGATTTGTTTTGCCTAATGTTCCTCCTTTATGAAATATTACAATTTTTGTTTTCTCGGTATTTACAGTATGAGAATTTAATTCACAATATTTAGAGAGGCAATTAAGTTTTAACTGGGCATCTATCGCAGAGTATGAAATGGCATATTAAAAGTAAGATTAACTTTGCACTTGGCCCGAAACTTCGAAAAATCAATTTTTTGGGAAAGGTATTATATAAAAGTGACAGCTTTTTTTTCATTTTTTTTGTTTTGTCCGAAATCGTCAAAACGAAACGAAATACCAAGTTTCATTTTCAACGATTTTTCTTGTTCAAGTCATTTTATTCACCCCCTTTACATATGTAGATACTTTTGTACACACACCTCTTTTAGCAGCAAATAAACAAATACTAGTAAACTTTAAAATGATTTTTGATAAGTAAAGCATTACTTAGGTGTGTACTGTTTTAGTATAAACCTGAGCCAGGTGTAAATGCTTTTCTATGGAGGTTTTCCTATTTCTTTTCCGTTGTGTTTTCTTGCTATTTCGATCACTTCTTCTTGCACATATAGCCGGATAGTGTTTTGCTGTGTTTGGTAGTAAGAGGGCAAGGGAATCACCTAGACAGTGAGAGAAAACATAGCGAGCGAGGAAGAGAAAAAGAAAACTAACTCTTTACCAGATTTTTCCAAGCCACCTTTTATTGCTTCTCTTTGATTAGTTTTTTTAACAGTGTTCGTTTCTATATACTTCTGTACCCTACCTTTATCCATTGGCAGTTTTTCCATTCAGTTACTAAAGTCTTCAAAGAAGACTGGAGGTGATTTACTTTACAGATTTAACCAAGACCCATCCTCCTAAATATACCTCCTCCCCCCCCCAAAAGAAGAATATCCTCTCCCCCACTAAAAACCTCTTTTTCTCATACTACAATTGACAAACCTAAGAAAAAATATATATAAAAAAAAAGCGCTAGTAAAAGAGACACTTTGTGAGTGAACAGATTGTGTTGTTGCCATTCCTTCTTCAATGTTGTCTTCAGTTCACTTCTCTTTTCTCTCTATGCCGACATTGACTTCTTTTTCTATTCAGTCGCTCATTTGTCACTGTTACTGACTTCACCTCTTTTCCAGGCCCCATTCCCAATGCCTAACATTCCTAACCAAACCAAAACCAAACCCGCCACACTTCCCCAGCCTTGGTGAAACATCTTTCAGTATACTGTGATTGCCTACGCACACATAGAATAATCATAACGTAGATATAAAAAAAAAAAAAAAAACAGCCAACCAAACTAAAGCAAGAATATTTCAAATAGAAAGATATATATATGTATATATATATATATAGACAGGGTTGAAATTTTTGACGAATTGCCACCCACTAAACCTCCAACCAGTTTGTCGTTTGTTCTTTTTTCTGCTATGTCTGTTCTTCATTTCGTTTAAAGGAAAAACCACTGTCTTTGTGCTATCTCTTTTGATTCTACTGTTCATCTTGAAAGATTGAAATTGTTCTACAAACAATGTCAGCAAAAAAAAAAAAAGAAGAGAGAGATAAAGGAATGAGTAGAATCTTTTTGTTATTGACTTGGTGGCGTACAACTGAATAAGTTTTTCATCATTTTCAACCAACAAACAGCAAATATATATATATATATATATAAAGGAGGTGTAACATTGATCATATCATAAAATATTTCAGTTCTTTTCATATTGTAGAATTTGACCTTGAGTTAATAATAATAATAATAATAATAATAATAATCTCTCTTTGTACTATTAATCAATGAAGTCTACTGTCAAAATCTCTGACAAAAATTGGCTCTTGAGGCCTTATCACTCAGCCAGAACAGTTTAACACTATCACTTTAACTAATAGTTTATTAACTTTTAATGTTTATTTAAAATTAAAAAAAACAGTTCTATTGTTTTCAAATTTGTATTCTTAAAAGCAGTTTTCTATTATTTATATAGAGCCCTGGACCTATAGGAATGAATAAGAAATTGGGAAAAAAGAGATCCCCGATGGCCAGCGGTTTTTTAACGTACGTAAGCAACACTGTTATGAATATCCATCTCGTGTATTAGCCAGAAAGGGCACACGAACCTTATGAACAAGAAACTTAGGTAAATAATATACCAACAGGTTGCTAGCGGCCTTTCCTAATGCTTCAATACAAAAGTTTATTCAGCCGGTAAAAAAAAAACTTTGGAAAGCCAAAAAGTAGCCAATTTCGAGGTTTTTGCTTACAGCAATGGTTTGGTGATAAATCGCGTTTATCTCATATTACAATGGGTTTCTTTGGGTAGGTGTAGTTTTGAATACTGTAAGACTAGAATATGGCAAGAAACACAGCATTAAATGTATAGTTTAAATAAAATTGCTAGGAAATTCCTGGTTGAATGTGTTTATGGGTCCGCAATGCTGGATAACATCTGGTATTTTATCCAGCGTAGCATGCGACGGACATTCTTCAAACTTTATCTATTCTTATTAGTACAGTATACTCCTGAAATTTCATATCGCTCCCCACTAATAAAAATTACTTGATAAAACAGTGAGCATACTTAACACCAGTATTAAAATTTAGATATAAAGCATCCTTCAAAGCATGCTATTTATTATACACAATTTTTTAATGCCTAATAATAATTTATAATAGTTCCATTTAAAAAGAGATCCCCGATGGCCAGCGGTTTTTTAACGAACATTGAAGAATGTCAGAGCGGGAGAATACGAGAGGGTGCTCTTCCAGGAAATTATGGGAATTTATGGAAATTTGGGAATCCGGGTGTAGATAAAATAATCGGTAAAAGATATTTTGGGTCATAAGCATGATTGCAAATAAAATGGGAAATACATTAACATTAACGGTGAAGAAATTTGATTTTGCGGGGAGCTCCGATTCTGTTCCATATTTACATATTTCACCAAGTATTGTTTTATAAAGAGTTAGTCTGTTCTGATTACCATGATGGACTTAGATGTCTAAGGTCTAAGGTGTCTCCATAGTAGTCTATAAGGAGAATCCTAAGGAGAATTGGGTTTTTGTAGTCAATAAGACTTGTATATGAGTACTACAATAGAAAACTGTCTAAGTAGTATCCTAGGCAATGTACTTGGACAGCAATTGGTTGTAAGGTCCTATTTTAGAAAGTAAATGAAAACTGGACACATTTGGTAAGCTAAGTTTTATTCTCCACTTTTTTACATCTTTCTATGAGTTGATAATGTTCTTGTAGATTGATGAAGTTACAATAAAGATTAGAGTGGAAAACTGTTATTGTGATGCCTTCTGCATAGGTCGTAATTAAAAGTTTGGAGATGTGTAGGAATATCAGCAAATAGATTGCAGAAGACGGTAAACCAAACAATGAAGGAAATAGGTTAGTGAATTTAAATGAAATCCATGTAAATGCTTTTATTAATACTTTTTGATCGCAACTTTTAAGTAGCTTGATATTTCGATGAATCTAAATTTTCAAAAATTTTCATATTGCATTATCCGAAATAGTTTATCACGATGTATTTTAGTATTTTATAACCAGCTATCTCAGGAACCTCCCACGAAGGAGAAAGTGGTCTAGTTACTTCTTCAGGTATCTTAGCGTCTCCGCGAATATCCTGGCCTCATAACAGAAACAACACTAATGCATCTCCGATAATGGTACCTTCAACACCCACACAAAACCCATGGAACCTGCATAAATAATGTGTGCAATTATTTGGGTTTAGCAAACCCATACATATATTCTAGTTCACTACAACTGACATTCACTAAAATTACATATTGTACACTTTACAGAGAACTACATAAATAGCTACAGACTTAACACCTGAGGGAGTGTTGATGTTTCAGATAGCAATGGATGTCTTTTTAGCCACTCTTTCTATACATGGCCAACATCATCTTGAGAACCACACCAGTAAACATATTATTATAACCTTTTAGGTTTTCGCGACCACTTTTCATGAATTAACCAGCGTCTTTTTTCTTTCAGGGTGTAATGACCCCAAAGAGGCTCATTGCAATATAGGCGAAACGTTGGTTTCTCAAACCGGAAACTCTAGTGTTTTGCATATTACTATATTACTGGAATCTTGTACTCTGTGCTCCAAATATATTGCCCCCAAATTACAAAGCCACAACAACTTCAAGAAATCAAACATATTTCTTATAAAATTGTATCAAAATCCTAAATTACTGGTAGCGTAAATTAATAATTTGCTTACCTCAATATTTAAATGGATCATATGAAAGTTATGTTCCATTTCGAGCATTAATGAAGAAATAGCTTACAATTCTATCGAGCAATAAATGTAGGTATAAAGCTAAACTTACTGGTGTATAATCATGGTTGTATAATAGAATATTATCCGCAATGAGATTTATTGCGCAAACCTGCAACCAAGATGCCAATGTGTTCATAGTAAAACTGTTTTTGATATCTATAATTAAGTTACGATTGTGCAAACCCTCTTTACTTAGTTTTCTTAAGTTTTATTTCATTTTCCTTTTTCCAAAAACCACCTCAACAAAATCAAATCAAATTAATATTATTGTAAAAATGCATAAAGATCCAAAAAAAAAAAAAATTAACTAACTTTCTCTCAATCTCTGAAAATGTATCAGCTAAAGAAATGTATAAATGTTAATTGAATTTCTGTTTCATTTATTCTAAAATGAAATAGAAGTAGCCAGTTTTTCTCAGTACACTTTCCAGTTACGTTCAGAAATTCAATATTGTATAATATTCAATTGTAACATGAGCGCTCAGCTCTGGGCTAACGATACACCCTGTCTAACATAATATCAATATTCAAACTTGGTTGATAAGACCATGAGTAAGTGATATTTAATTCAGATTGTATCAGGCTGGTTGAAGAATTCAAAAGGACATCACCCTCCTACCACACGGTTACAGTGAAAATTGCATGGAAATAAGAATCAGCTGGGGATTGTTGCACTGTTGGCAACCTCTCGGGAACTTACTACATATCCTCTATATGTAAACACATTTTCTCACTAGAATTTATATATTTTGCCTACACATGAGTTTGTTTTGCCATATATGTATACATATAAAGAAAAACTAAAGCCAGAAAATAATACAATCTCTTTTGTTGTAAATAATTTACCTGACATTAATAATATGATAATTTTCCATTCTACGAAATTTCTTTCAGTAGCTCCATGAATAAACAATTTATTTCTGTTGAACTGAAATTTGTTCTGTTTTGGTAGTTGTTTAGGGTGAGTGCCAACCTGTGAGTCTTAATAGAACAATAATCTAGTAATTTCATTTGAGATTCTATACTTTTTAAAACTATACTTACAATAATCGTTTAAATATTAACTACAATAACTATTGTGGTACAGTAAGTTATTGAACACAAGAAGTTTATTGTACAGCTTTGAGTTGCTTATCTTAACATGTTTTTCTCCACTGAATGGCTTTCTCCATTCTTTTTGAATTTCTCTTGAAAGCAATGTAGCAAACTTGAAAGTAAGATTTGTCATAATTTTTGAGAAAGTGGTTAATGATTTCTTCTGTTGATAATCTAGTGTTGTGTTTGCAGAATGATTGTGATCGAATAATGAAAATGATCACATAAACTGGCATTTTGTGCTCACAATTATATAGAGGAAAAAAAGAGTATATACAAAGAAGAGTGGTCGAGCAAAAGAATGATGATGGTAGTTGGAAGCGTGATGTATGTAAAATGGTGTAGCGTTGACTGGTGTAAGTCTGCCGAATAGTGATGTGGCTAGATAGAACACTTGCTCGATTTAACCGATGAGTAGTGGAGTTTGTACGGAGGTGAGACGAGTAAGCTATGTAAGATTGAATTACACAGACTGGAAAACTGGATATATTAATGAAATAAGGTTTATCAAGGATTTAACATTGTTAAACTAGAAAGAGTAGGGCAATGTGAAAGAGCAAAGAATGAGTGACAGACTGATTTGAACTGGCAATTTGTCAAAAATGACTCTTGATAAAGGAGATGATTAAGAGTCATTAGTCAATATCGTGGAACAGTGTTGTCGAAAAAAGTAATGATTAAATATAATTGAAAATCTGTCAAATAGTTGGGGAAGAACTGGGGACCACCCAATTACAAGCCTTAACTGTAAGTTCATAACTTGTATAACCACGTCTAGTATTTATTTATTTATATTTACTTAAGCCTCTGATCTTCGTTTGAGGTTTAATTTCAAAAATAATTTTTTTTTTTAATTTATGACGCGTCAACATCAAGGACATTGGCGCCTGGAACCTTCTCAGGACAGTATTACCAGCTTCCGGACAGTATTCTCTCGTTAGAGACAACACTGTCCAATACCGGACAGTGAGCTGTAGAAGCTCCTAGGAAGGGAAAATCTGAAGGTTGCACTGCTGAATAATAATTTAGAAACGTATATCTTGAATATGGTATACAACTTGAGAACTAAATTTCCATTTAATTGTGACATCAGATAGATGGCGCTGGGATCGATGAACTAATATCACGCATTTGCATAACGTATTATGTCGACGTAAGGAACAAAAGCAATGATTAAATTAAATTAAAAATCTGTCGAGTAGCTGGGGAAGAAATGGGGATTTCCCAATTACAAGTCTTGACTGTAAGTTCATAACTTGTAAAACCGCGTCTTCTATCTGTTTACCAATATTTACTGTGATTTAAATAAACCGGAGGGCCAGTAGTATATCTAAAAAGAAACTTATGTTTTAAAACTATTATTCCAGAGGATTTATATGTTATTGCAAGATATGGATCGTGTTGTTGCTTGGCATATCCAAAATCTTCACCAATCATTTGATGCAATTTTGAAAAAATTAACATTCAAATGAGCCCACCCGGCTTTCTAGACCAACCGTATACCCAGGGATATTTTGCGGAAGATTCTTGAGGACTTTTAGTCGGACTACTACTATTAAATGAGTAAAGGTAGCTACAAAAACGTGTTATGTGATTTCTTTATTTTTAAAAAAGTTATTCAAGTAAGGAGGAAAAGTTATATAATTATCGAAGCTGAGATTTATGATCTGTATTTACTGTCAGTGAAATTTTATTTGTTTTGCACTTTGGAAAACCTATCCATATACATATATTGTTATTTGAAAGGTAAACTCGATTTACCAAATAAAAGTTGTATGTGAAGAAGACGTATTAGAAGAAGGGCTCTTTATATTATATAGTAGTAAACACGTCAAGCTTTCTTTCAAGATATCTTTTCGTACCATGTTGAGTTGCCAACTATGGTACGTGTTTCTCGTCAAGCGTATCCAAGAACAAAGTTGATAGTAGATGATTTGAAGTGACGTGTATTGATGGGGTAAAGTTTGCGTGTTGAAGCGCCACTTTAGTGTGAGAAAGTACGATGAGAGGGATAGATGGAATGACGAGTGGGGGAAGCTATCTTTCTATTCTTACTTGGAACAGGGAAGAATGTCGGGTTACAGAAGAGGTTATGTGCTTGCGTAAGTATACGAACAGTGTTGATATGACACACAAAATACACTCACACACCTACATATATATATATATACTCGAAACTAACATATATATTACTATATATATATATATAAAACGACGGAATGGACTGTTACTTTCTGAGCAGACATGACTAGAAGGGTCATTGATACGTACTGACAGTCAGTCCTTCATTCCCGGCATCCTTTCAACATCCATATTCCCTTATAAAGTAGTATTCCCAACCATATATTTTCTACACAAGTAAGAATCCTTTCTTTTCTCCCTAAATATACAAAGTTTTTCAAATATTTTTCTCTTGAACTTTAGACACCTATCACCGGCCATAAATATATTCAAAAGTTCATTTTGCATTAATATCAATATGGAAATTTTAATGGAGAAATAGTTTCTGTCCCTTGAATATGAGTCATTCAATAAATAAAGAGATAAATGGTTGCAGTTTGAATATAGTGTAATAAATGAATTTCATAATTTATCTAGTTTTCATAATAATCTTGTTATACAATTATAGAATTCTGATCTTTCTACTACTGCTGGGAGTAAAAAATTCTTTATCTTGAATTGTGTTCCAGTTCTGTACATTTGTTTTTACTTCTTCGTTACAGTGCACGTTGACGTCTTACCTATTGAAGGGAAACCAGCAAAAAAAATCTGATGTTAGTAGAATGGGATATGAAGAACTTTGCTGTCAAATCTTCAAAAGCCTCAAGCGTTGATTGCACAATATTTCATGGGGGGAGCTTGTTGTTGAGTGAGTATACTCCATTCCTTCTGAAAACATGTTGCATTTCAAGAGGCTTCTTTTTTTCTTTTTTTATCGTAATTATATTTTTGTTTTTGTAAAAATTAGATTGTGTGTATCCAGTTGTACAAAATGGTACAAATAAGGTGATGACTCAATATACGAAAAAGGCGTCAGTATTAATAATGATAATCATAATTAGTGAACCAAAAGATTGTTGGACGTGCAATGCTTCTGATCACTCCAAGAATAAGAGGAAGGTGCGAATGAGAGTAAGTGTATTCCAGAGGATTAGGGTGTAAAGATAGTTATTGTGAAATGAAAATTTGTTATGACGAGATGTAGTAATTTTAGATAATCAAATAATTTTCCGGATTCTGTTATAGCTAGATAACAATACCAAAGGTAGCGTTAAGAAAGTGGCAGAAGATGTAAAGTATTGGTTAGTATTAGAACGTTTCTGGTTGAACTTACAGTTAAATTTGCAAATCCATGTGGAAGAGGAGAAACAAGAATAGAGTATATCGAGAATAGAATGACCGGCCAAAGAGTGATGACGTTAATGGGGCTGTAGACTTGTAGCGTTGGCTGATGTGAGCTGCTTAAAGAGCGATATGGCTAATTAGATCTGAACTCTAATTCTCTTGCTTGTTCTAACTGTCGATAGCTAGCGCGAAGACTCCCTGGCATGAAGAAGTGTTTTTGGGCAGGAAGTCAGTTGAGACAAGTGTTAACTTATTACAAGCAGTTTGAACTTGATAGTTCGGTTGGAGCTAGAGGCTGCTTCTAGGAGGAAACTTGGCTGTGCAAGTTGAAGCTCATTCGTCTATACAGTGTAGTGGATGAGGCAAATACGACAATATGCAGTTCAAATGTGTTCAGGAGTCACGATTACACTTGATTCGAAACATAGTGTCCAACGGATGTAAAGGGTGTTTGATCCCATTACAAATCTTGTATACAAACCCAATTTGTTCTCTTGTCTAGTTACAGCCTGAGGGAGTGGTTCTCAGCGAGGACCACATAGTCCTCTCTTAAAGGCTCCAGAATATTTCGCGAGGGCTACAGGAAAATAAGCGTAAATGGGAGACCACGCCACGAAATTAGGGTGAAATAGAATTTTGCAGTCAGGTTAAAGGAAACTGACAGAAAAACATTAACAATTATTCAGACATTTTGAAACAAGCAGCCATCAATGCCTAGTAATTTCTATGAAGGACTTTCAGCATTTGGAGGTTTAAAATGAAATGTGGAGTTGCAGTTCAAAGCAACATGTTTTGTTATCTATCTGTGTTCATGTCCATTTTATAATCTATCTTCTGTTGGATAGTAATACAGTGCCGAGCAAGGAGCCGAAAGGGAGCAAAAGGAAGCAGAAATAACTATGTAAGCTTGCGCGGACGGCCCTATAGAATAATGATGGCTGCAGGAGAAAATATGGTCAAATGGGTAAAAGCTTAAGAAACGTACCGCTGTATCAGTTTTCCACTTTCGTATTAAGACAATGAATTGTCTTTTATTTGAGTTGATATTTGTTCGCCACTTACAAAGGAATTGTAAGTATGGTTGTAAAGAGATATACGAGGCGGCTGAACTAGTTAGTATATATGGAGAGTTTTCGACTTAAGGATATTGTGATATGTATTCACCATAATACACATCAATAAAAAAAAAACTAAAAGAAAATTGAAAATCTTGGATATATATGGATTATTGTGACTGAGAAATTTATTTAATCCTTTATTTTCATTTTCATATATATTTTTTTTTGTTAAGAAATTTATTGACATGTTAAAGTAAAGCAAAAAATATATTGATGCAGACAATCTTGATATATTTGTCGCCTTTGTCATTATGGTGGAAAATGTTAAGCGGTTATCGTACACAACACATAGAAATGAGAAAGAAAAAAATTCATATATATATATATATATCAATAAATGTGTACAGAGCGCACAGTTGGCCTGAATCCAGTCGCCTAATCAGCTGATCCCACTGCCTTAGTGATTTACTGTAGACGAACAAGTTTGTGTCGACATTAGATCTACACAAGCGCAATGTTCATAGGACGTCCTTTACAGATGGTACCGCTCACATAAATTCTAACGTTAACAGTACAGACTACAGAGAGAGAGAACTACTTCTAATAACTCTCAGTTCTGTGACACGTTCACTAGAATTATAGTGACAACGATCTCTCCTACATACTGTGTACAGCTTATTAAAAGAAACGGAAAAATAGATTGCTTGACATAGAACTTTCTGTTCATATGATAAAAACCAACTAGGATTTTTCATTTAGTCTTTTTTTTTTCTTTATTCTTTAGTTTAAAAAATTAATAAATCGAACAATAAGTGGAACAAAATAAATATTTTTTTAATAATATTAGTTTAAGGATGAAGTGAATGATGCAAGTTCCTCTGTCAAATTGTACTTACTACAGATGACATTAAATTCTCTCACACTTATCTGATTGAGACGTGTTTACTTCATACCGAATTAAACTTAATATTTCTTATCGTTATTTATTATTTTTTGACTTTATTTTGTTATAATTATTTACATTTAAATATTGCCTATAATGTGTGTAGTTTGTTATGAGTTAAACTAGGCTCAGTTTGCAGAATTTATTAAAATGAATTAAGCTAATTTTATGAAGAAATAGTAAGGTGAGTCTAGCTTCAAAGACATTTTCCGTGACAGCATGCTTCTTTTTGTGGGTATCGACCGGTTTCGGGAGTTCTCACATTATCAGGATGTTTTTGTAAACAGTGTAATAACATAGACTTGCACAGACTAAATACAAAAACTTCCTGATGATGGGCGAACGCCCGAAACCGGTCGATGACCACAAAAAGAGGCAGGCTATCACGGAAAATGTCTCTGATGCTTTCCAGTTCTGCGGAACCGACCACCACAACAACTATAGCTTGTGTTTGAATACTTTTAGAACTTGGTCACTTGGGTGTATAATAGTAGTGACTTATTATTTGTACCTTTTACTATAATCTATTCTTTAAATAACATAAAATATTCTTTGAAATAAAATTATTATGGCCAAGTGTAGTAAATGTAACATTGTAGTTACGCGTGCTGCAAATGTTTCACACGCACAGTGTACCAAATGCAAATTAATAATTCATTTGGAGTGTGTTGGCCTTACGTCTGATGACTGGATCCATGTTAAAAGACTTACATAAAATGTGGCTATGTGCTATCTGCAGTAAAGATATGCGAGATGCTCTCACAGATTCTACGTCAGCGCCTCCAGCGTTCCCTCTACAGTGACGCTTCTACGTTAAAGGAATTATTAAAAGCGATTCAAAATATACATCAGCTCTCAATAACTTTATTGAGATTCAGAAGGCACAAAATGTAGATATTCCTGTAGTCAAAATGTAGTCACTGATACTTTTCAATAAAAGCACTACAAATGCTCTCCAGACGAAGGTAGATTCTCTTATTGCCCGACTAGGAGATCTCCGTTCTATAAAAGAAAGTGCTTGAAAGTAAAGTATCACAATTACAGGTGGCAGTGGAAGTATTGAAACAGGCTTCTCGAGACAAAATTGTAGAAGTTCATAATATATCGTTAGTTCAAGGAGAAAATACCAATGATTTGTTAACATGGATGTTGACGTGGAAGAAGTATAACGATTGAAACCAAATACAAGTAATATTGATCGTGGGAGATCAATAACTGGACGTAGGGTTCCTGTAATAGCTACCTTCTTGAGACGGAGTACTCGTAATAACCTCGTTGCCAAGAGAAAAGTCAAAAGGAGGACTTTTCTACCAGACATATAAGCTGGGATGTACAAGGAACCAACCACATGATCTACATTAATGAATCCCTCACGCCTTATTTCAAGAAACTATATGCTGCGGCTCTTGCTGCCAAGAAGTTGAATATTATGAAATATGTGTGGGTGAAAAATGGTAGAGTGCTCATTAGGAAAACAGATGGTGCTGCAGTAATTTCTGTTTATCATTCAGATGATATACCTTCCCAATGATATTTAATTACCGTTAAATACTTTATTAAAATTTATACTAATTCAATTTATTCATTGTTTAGCAGTTTCTTTCGTTGTAGATATTTTTTTTTAAAAAGAAAAATTATTTTAAACTTAATGTCTTTTACAGCAACTTATTTGTTTACATTGCATTATAGTAAATTCATTTAATGTTATTAAAACACGTCTTATGGGTCATTTTATATTTCACTATTGTTTATACATATATATGACTGGCTTTTATGGCAATTACAATGAGAGATAATTTATTAGTGTGTCATGTGAACTGCCGATCATTAGTCGCACATATTGATGATGGTTCGTTACTTTTTTCAAAAAATTTTTGTCATATAGCATGTCAGAAACCTGATTAAACCTCAGTGTTTTTTTTTTTTTTAATTTAAGGCGTCTCACATCTGAGGTCATTTGTGCCCGAGCCTTCTCAGTGCACTGCCGGCCTCCGACAGTGTCTCTCCCGTTACAGACAACACTGTCCATCACCGGACAGTGAGCTGTAGGGACTCCTAGGAAGAGAAAATCTAAGGGCAGCACGGCTGGATTTGAACCCGTGATCTCCGCTTTGCTAGTCCAGTGCGCTACCACTGAGCTAATCCCTTCCCTGAAACCTCATGTTAGTGACTCAGTGATAAATTTAAACAATCTTACCAGATGGGTCCGTTTGGGAAAAGTTGGTGGGGATGTGGGTTTGTTTGTTCGTCATTCGCTGCTAGAGGCTATTACAGGGGGAAAATTTAAAAGCAGAACTTGCTGCATTTGAAACCAGGACTTCCGCCTTCCAATTTCAATGCGCAACCATTGAAGTAATCCTTTGATCCCTCCCTTTTTCATCTTTAGTTTTATTATCATGAAAAGTTGTTTCGAACAATTACATCAAATTTAAGATTGTGATCAAATATCAGTAAATCAAGTTCAAACAATATAAATTATTGTAATTTCAATTTAAAACCCCCTTTTTTGTAACTTACAATAAAAATAAAAATTTTTTCTGAGAGCATCACTCTAATTGATAATGAAATTTAGTGACTAACAGAAGAGAGAGAGAGAGAAAGACAGGAAACTGGTGTGTTCCTCGATTGTGTCAGTAAGGAGGTTGAATAGAATGAGAGACTTGCCTGCCAGCTAGACTACTGAAGGACACATGTTGTCCTGGCTCACTAAACTACTAACTAATTATTGTTGGCATACAACAGACCAATGTCACTACTAATCCAATTGCCATCACATTATATATATATATAACAAATTCAACTCAGTCATTGTAAATAAGATTTTAAATATATTTTCTATAAGTTAAGTTCAACAGAAAAGAAACAGTTGGTCTAAATTTTGTCAACACTAATACAATAAATTAACTATATTTGATAAATTGAACAGATTAGTTTCATTTTTACCTTATCCTTTTTTTTTTCTTTTTTCATTTTATTTATTTGACAAATATAGCCTCATAAAAATAGTTTCACTTTAAGAATGTAAAATTTTTAGCCTTTTCATGTAGATAAAGTTGGCTCAATTCTACTTTAAATTCGACATAAATAAAAAACATGTTCAAAGGGAAGATCCTTCACTCAAAGAGATAAATAAGAGAATTAGTATGGCACTTGATATCTATTATTAAATTACGTAGATGGGTCCGCCGCAATGCTGGATAACATCTGGTATTTTTTTTATCCGTCGTATATTCCTGACCGGTTTCGGATAAATAAATTTGCTCTGAATTTTGGATGAAAATTCAAAACTGGTCAGGATGAGAAGTATGCATGCTACGATGGATAAAATATCCAAGGAAATCTATTATTTTCCAATTTAGCTATTAATTATTATTAAAAAAGAAAATTTGATATGTAATATTTAAACGACTTTCTTTTACTCCAATTCTCAAACATTTAATTAATAGATTTTCTTCAAAGATGAAATTTTTATTAAAAATGTAATTGCCAATAATATAGCGCCGTACCATCAGATGGTGATATATCTAACATTAATTACATTGAGATTACACTTTATTCATAAGCCAAACATCGCAGCTAGTAGAGTATATATAAAAATCAATTTTCCCAGAAAAATATATCAAATGAAAACGATCAGCCTTCGTTTAAGGGGAAAACTGGAAAAATATATTCAGCAATGTTACTCTTCAAATTAACCTATATTCTTCAATATTGGAATTTTATGCTGCTTAATATTACTATGTGTTTGGGTGTTAGGTAATCAGAGACATTATCCATGACAGCCTGCTTCATTTTGTGGTGATCGACCGGTTTTGGGCGTCCGCCCATCATCAGGATGTTTTTGTTGTATAGTGTAATAATATATATATCAAATTGTAGAAGTTGTTGGCCGTTAGAAATGATCTGGTGTATCTCTTAGTTGGCTGATCGGCCGGGGGGTACCATAAGAAAAGCACTAAAAAATTTTTTTAAAGTGTTTTTTATTAATGGCCCGACGTTTCGACAAACATTGTTTGTCTTCTTCAGGGGCTGTCTTAGAATCGGGAAATTTTGTATGCTCTATTAATTACTACATGTTCAATTATGACTGTGTGTCTATGAGTGTACTCAATTTAAGACTTGAAAACATTAATATCATGACAAACTACATACACTAAAACAACAACAGTACACAGATAACGAATTTTCCAAAAAAATTCTTCCATGATCTCTCGAGCACCAGGCACTTTATACAAACTCACCAAGACAACCTAATCATAATACAGTGTGGTCTATCAGTACATTCATAGACCACAGTCATAATTGAACTTGTAGTAATTAATAGAGCATACAAAATCTCCCGATTCTAAGACAGCCCCTGAAGAAGACAAACAATGTTTGTCGAAACGTCGGGCCATTAATAAAAAACACTTCAAAAAAATTTTTTAGTGTTTTTCTTATGGGACCCCCCGGCCGATCAGCCAACTAAGAGATACACCAGGTAATAATTTATACTTGCACAGAGCAAATACGGTATTTGCTCTATGCAAGTCTAGTTATTACACTGTTCTTTCAAGTTATTCGCGATCTTTTTGAAAAGAGTAAAAAGTATCAGTTGTAAACTTAAAAAGAGTAAAGTATTAGTTGATTTATTTTTCTGGAAAAATTATGTATTTTATTTCAGAGACATTTTCCGTGATAGCCTGCTTCTTTTTTTTGGTCATCGACCGGTTTCGGGCATTCGCCCATCATCAGGATGCGTTTGTCAAACAGTGCAAGTCAGAGTTGTCATACTGTTGGTCAAACGCATCCTGATGATGGGCGAATACCCGAAACCGGTCGATGACCAAAAAAAAGAAGCAGGCTAACACGGAAAATGTCTCTGATGCTTTCGAGCTCTGAGGAACCATTTATTGGGCATTCACTACTTACTGGGACAACAACTATTTATTGGGTTTTCTGGTGAATAGAGGCTTTCCCACATTAATATGCTGATGGGAGATAAGAAAATCCAATATTTTTTGTAAAATTCAAGATTTTTAAGAATATTCATCTATTATAGGTTTTTTTCTAGTAAATTTCTGGTGTAAGCCGCAATGTACTAATACAGCTCGAAAGCTGAACTAGATTCTTTTGAAATAATAAAATATATTCAGTATATATAACAAAATATATATTTTTACAATTCCAAATTTTAATAAAAATCGGCTAATCAAGAATGTAACATTACAGTATAGGTTTTTGAGATTAACTAGCATATTCTCTAAAACACCTGCAACGATTTTCTTTAAATTTCGAATGCTGACTGTCTCAAAATACAATTCTATAAATTTTATTTAAAACTGATTTTAGCGAGTTCTAAGGATTTTAGTGATTTTAAATTTGCGAATGTTATACGAGTGTCTTCAATGTTATTAACATTGCTCTGGTCAAAAATGTTACTACATTGAAATGACTATATAAGTCATGGGTATTTACCTTCATCTAACCCTGCCCTTCTATAATTACATTAAAGCGCTGAAAAAAAAAAAGTTTAAGGAAAGTTTATCAATTTTGTAATTGTACTAACTTACAGTGAGACAAAGTCGTGTGAATGTTCCATAACTGATTTTTTTACATGACTAAAAAGTCGTGGTACATGTTTTTTTTATGCACATAAATGGATGAGAGTGATTAAGAATTATTACTTTTTAATGGTTGGAAATATATGAAGGAAGATTTGGAAGAAATGGATAAGTTGCATTAGGCAGACCGAATTTTTTCATTCTATCAAAAGAGAGGAGAGTGCAATCAAAAGTGTAAGTGGCTGGCAAAGAAGGCAGTTCGGATAATGCATCCCTTTTTCTAAAGAAACAGCGTTGTTAATTAAACGCTACAGCGAATTATTCTGTAGTAAATTAATATACTTTTTTTTTTGTATTTAACTTCTATCAGTGGATCCATTCATAATTCCACCAGTTTTTATTTAATATTCCTGCATGACTGGATGGATGTAATACTACGTGTATTGGACAGACAAGATTCCCATCAAAATGTTTAAACATTTCATAACTAAAATGTAAGCTTATTATATTTAATGGATAAGCAAAACTTTCTCAGATAAAGAAGCACATATATTAGAATTTCTAAACTTTGATGTGCCCCCAACACTTGTAGATACCTACTTATGAAATATATTGCTTTCTTATCAGTTTTTAGATTCACGAGGGATTTGAATGACGCCAGTCTTTGTAATATCATATTAATGTGCTTAGATTACATGAATACTATGAATGATAGTATCACAGAAATCATAAAAAAGGATTATCGAAAATATGAAGTAAGAGTTCGAAACTTAAGCACTGTTACATCTCAAATTCACAGGTTATTGGCTAGCTTTACAGCGATATTGGTTTCATTCCTAGTAAAGGATTTGGATTATAAGTGTCTAAAGATGTTTAATATTATCGTAAAATATTTGTGAAACATCTAAGTATTCAGTCTGGTAAGTCGTTAGGTTTGTGCCAGCCTAAAACTTAATTTACTTTAAATTCGAGAGGTTATTCTTACTTTTTTTACTCCTAGCAAAAGGAAGTATAGCGATTACGACAAATTTTTAAATGAATGATTTTTTAGCGATTGGCCTCTGTGTGTGTGTGTGTGTGTGTGTGTGTGTAACAAAATATCTAATAAAAAAAAATCGCAGAAAGCTCGAACTAGATTATCCATTTAGATACTATCTAGGTATCTACCTATTTTACGTTTAGGTACTATCTGACACAAACATTAAATAACATATAAATCAATCGAAAATGGGACTTGAATTTTTTTTTAGTTTTTCGCGAATTCCTTGAAAACGGCTCAAACGATTTTCTTTAAACTTTGTATGCTACTCACACAAATAAATACCTATCGCTTTTAGTTAAAGCATTAAAAAAAAATCCCTATGAACCCAAATCCCAACAGTCCATGATGGGCCAAGGCCTGCCAGACCGCGATTTGAATAAGGGGCATGTGGTAAGCCGCCGCAGTGCCCACGCCGTTCAGTTCCGGCCTTCGCTATTTAGGGCGCTACTAACTGTAGCTTCCACTTTTTAGCACGATGCTGTGCCAGTCAACACCGACTTTGCCCTCTCTGGAATCGAACCCTTAATTCTCGTACGAAAGGCGAGTGCTCTAGCCACTAGACCAACGCGTGAGTTCTAGTTAAAATATTAGCCCAGCAAAATTGTTATGTTGGAGTGCTCTGAGAGATCATTAGCGTCAAGCTACTTTTATATTACATAATAATAATAATAATAATATACAATACAAGCGTTTGATGAAATTCCTATTTCGGAAATATTAATGATCCCTCTAATTATAGAAGTATCTCTTGCATAGATTCTATCGCCAAAACTTTTTCTTGTCTTCTCCTTTAACGTCTGGATAAGTTTGTCACTGCCAATGACCTTCTCAGTGAATCTCAGACTGGTTTTCGCCGTGGACATTCCACAGTCGATAATCTCTTTGTTTTGGTTAATTTGATTAAATTGAGATTCCTCAGAAAGAAGCAAAAAGTATTTTGCTTTTCATTGATTTGAAATCTGCCTTCGATTGTGTAGACCGTGGTGCGCTAATGATTAAATTATATAATCTGGGTGTTTCAACTAAATTTATTAATGTTTTAAAAAGAATTTACGAGGACACTGTATCAGCTGATAGAGGAAAGGAGGGTATATCGGAGAGGTTCCGTGTATGTTCAGGAGTGAGGCAGGGATGTGTCCTTTCCCCCCTCCTTTTTTTTTATTTTGTATAGATGACCTCTCCTCCGTTTTGGATTCGGGAGTTAGAATAGGCAATACGCGTATTAATCTACTCATGTATGCTGATGATGTTGTTTTCCTAGCTGACAATCCCTATTCGCTTCAACGAAACATTAACGCCTTAAAAGAATACTGTGATCAATGGAACTTAGTAGTAAATCTAGCCAAGTCCAAAGCAATGGTTTTTAGAAGAGGGGGCAAGTTACCTTCAAAGGAAAAATGGTATTTTGGAGGTATGAATTGAGGTGGACAATGAGTACAAGTACCTAGATGTAACTCTCGTTTATCGTTGAACTATCACCTGGAGCAAAAAGTCTCTGCGTCTAAACTTGCAATCAACAGATTATGGTCTGAATTTATATGTCAGGATATGATCTCTTTGCCAGTAAAATTTGGGTTTTTTAATTCCATTGTCCGTTCCATTCTTTGCTATGCATGTCAATTCTGGGGTTATCAGCGGTATGATCAAATCGAGAAAATCCAACGTTTTTTTATCAGAAAATTATTTGCTTTATCTTCTGGTGCACCAAATTACATGCTCTATTTAAAGACCGGGGTTGATCTTCTATTCCTATATACTCTGAAACTGCACTTTAACTATATCCTAAAGGTGATGAAGTATCCTGATCATAGATATGTCAAGATAGTTGCCTTTGAGGTCATTAACAACAATGTTCTTTGGTTCAACCAGTGATTTACATTATCATCCGCCCATCTGTCAGATTTTAATTTTTCTGTAGATAATATTTCCGTGTGGCCCTCTTTTTGTTCAGAACTTATTAATAAAATTTGGGAAGGTCATCAATTGGAGATTTTGGAGCGCTCTAGCCACTAGACCAACGCGTGAGGTCTAGTTAAAACGTTAACCCAGCGAAATTGTTATGATGGAGTGCTCTGAGGGATCATTAGTGTCAAGCTTCTTTTATATTACGTAATAATACAAGCGTTTGATAAAATTCCTAGTTTGAAGAAAATCAGTCAACCGGAAGTGAAAGATTACAGAATAATTTTCTGAGTTTTTTGACATTTTACATAGTTTTGTAGAATATTTTGCATCTTCTATTCTTCAAAGTAGGCCCTATCTTAGGAAAACATTAATTATTCCTACTACTACTAACTTTATTTGAAGTACAATAATAATAGAACATTTATTACGCAGTTATATTCAAAGTAAATGTTATTGGCCAAATCTCTTACATAGCTGAAATTGTTGCAAACAAATTTGGTTGTCACGCTTATAATATAGAGTTTTTGACGAGTTGTTTTAGAGAGGAGCCAATAGCCACCTAAATTTTTTGCATTTTGAAGGTAAAATGATAGCTTATTACGAATGAAGCTTTCTCCACTGAATAGGCTTCCAAAATGGTCTGCAGGAGTTTTGTTCCAAAATGACATTTCTCCTCTCTTTATCCATATTATTATAAACTAACTTCTTTATGTTTGTTAATTTATTTAACCCTCTTGGATATAAACACAAACGCACATTTTGTTCAACCAGTTTAATATAAAGTGAAGGCGTAACAAAAGTTGGCCTGGGCTAAAATTAACTGCACTTAAAAACCTACAACACTGCATAATGTGATTGACACTCTTTCTAACTTTAATTAATTCCTTCATCATGTGTATTTTCGTTAGGTTATATAGAGAACAGAGAGAGAGAGATAGGGAGTGGAGATGCCTGAAAGGCAGCAACTGTGTGCGCCTTGGAAAGAAAGGAGGTAAGTGGTGGTGTTTTTATATCCAAAGTTTTAACAAGTCGAGTCAGCAGAAGGCTGTGCCATGGCCCTGTGTACCACACAATGCTTGGCCATCTCCCTTTCAGCCCATCCCAACTTTGTGCTCCACATTGACGTAGCCAGGGAATTTTCTAATTACTCAGTAGTAGTAGTGTGCTGTCTCCCGCTCTCAGTTTCATGCGCACACTTTTGTATATTTTCTTTCTCACTTGCACACACATTCTCATTGAGTCCTTCCTTGTATTTGTTAATATGGAGATTCATAAATAATACGTTAATGTCACTTAAGTTTTGTGGCCTTCAACTTTTATACCAGTGGGACAAGTTTTTAGTACGGTATCTAACCTTTTCTGCGCTTGGTTAATATAAGTCGACTAATACTCAGTTTGCTGAACTTGTAACAAACATCTCTTTCATACTAAAATACTTGTATTCCTAATCATACAGTTGAAAACAAAGTTATCGTTCGTATTTTCGTCAAAATTATTAACTAATTAATACCCTTGTTTATCCTTTTCAAACAATAGGCACAAAAAAAGGTGAAGAATATATCTGTCGAGCTATCTCTAATTCTAATATTAATTGCTTTTTTCTTAGCGGCTAAAGAAATTTTATTTGGCATTTGGCATTCAATTTAGCTTGAAACTCGCATTATAATAACAGAAATTATTGAAAATTTAACTTGGAAAGTGTAAAGTATCTGCAATTTTACTTTCTCTTTTTTTGGAGAAGTATTGTGATGAGTCAATATTTCAATATTGAGGAGGTCTGGAGAAAATGGATCCATAGTTTCTTTTTCCCAAGTACATTTTAAATGAACGGCCACACATTCCTGCATATGCTGACCAAGTTTTATTTCAATAGAGCAACTGTAGGTGGCAGCACATTTTTTTTTCATCAGCTGTTTTTATTTTTGCTGGGTATATCATCTGAGTGGCTGTGATACTGTTTGATACTCCACAGATTCAGTATGTTGATGGGAGCAAATAATGTTGATGATAATAATTGCGAGTAAAGGACGCTATATGAAACGGAAACTGAAAGGTAGAGCTTCAGAATACAGAATTATCTACTGTTGTTCACAAAATTATTTACAAAATATAGTTCTGTATAACAAAAGCCTATAATGTTAATAGTTACATTTGCATTTTTTTTTTTAATATAACATGATTTTTACTCATTAAAATTATGTCAAATTTGCTACAAACTCATCCAAAACTATGGGATTAAAAGTAACTATGGTTGCAGTTACTATAACAGAGACGCGATAATAAGTAACATTCAATGTACGTTTTCTCAAAATCAAGATTTTTACCTATGGGCTCCTTCTCCCCAGACCTCCTCAATTGACTTCTGAACGTCAATATTTTTTTTTTTGAGATCAAGGGATTTTTTTTTTGTTTTTTTGAAAAAGGGTGTGAACTAAGTATCTCAAAAAAAAATCAAAAATAGTCTTCTATTATGGTTTCTGGTACGAAGTTTTCTGGCAAATCCGTCAAATGGAAATTCCTGTTTCATCAAAAATTTGTTACTCATACCACGATTACATTTTGTAATTATCATATTAGAGTTCTATCACTTTTTCTAAAGTTTTTTCTCTTCTAAACTTTATATTAGGGGGAATACTGCGGAAATTGGTATCTCCTAAGTGGCATGAATTGGTATCCCCATGATTCATATAACATTAAGAATAATTTATTGACTTATACAAATTTGGAATTTGAAAATTTATTTAATTAAAATTTAAGAAATGCATAAGATAAAGTCATGTGAATGTATTGATTTTATTCTTTTATTTGGGATTGGTAATAAGAAATATGATTGTGGTCCAAAGGAATCTATAAACGATCCTTTTGCAAAAATAAACTTGCTTAACATGTAATTCCAGGATCATCTTTCTTGGACGCAGGGTAGAACAACTTATTTTACATTACTCAAACTAAATTGATGAAACCTCTTGTACACTTTCCCAGCGGTAAAAAAATCAGATCTTCATGAAAGTGATGTCCTTAAAGTGTGTAATTAGTTTCTACTTTTTTTTTAATGAAATTACTTTTGAGTTTGTTTTGCTGGCGCAGCGTTGCAGCCGGTCATTCATGCAAATTAGATATGGTCCAAAAATGCATTTCAGTTGATATTTTTGCCACTTTTAGTTTTTAAAGTGTATTTTTTATGATTGACAGTGTTTATGTCAATATCCAATTAGCGATCGATAAAACTGATAGGCTATCCTAAACAGTCCAATTTATGATGAAAATACTAACTAAAGTTTTCTTCTTTTATTGCAGGAATCAAAAGAAGCAGATGCAGTATTAAAGCCAAGCTAGAGTTGTTATTGACGAAACATACGAATTATTCAGACATACTTGGCAGTTAATTGGTGTTCCTAGAACAATCTATCCCTCATTAACGATCTCGATATTACTTCCTGTTATTATTATGCTACAAAAAATAAATCGCCAAAACATATTACTCTCTCAAAGTGTTCTAATCTTTTCAACCGGATCTAGCATTAACCATATCTGGTCTGAATAGTCAGGGCACCTAGGAAACAGAAGAGTGTCAACAACATGTTACTTACCCACTAGATTTTCTTATGGTCAGAGTTACCAGTATAGAGGAGAATAGAATCCGATTCTCCTACTAGTCAAAGCTTATACGATATATCATATAATATTTGCTCCTGGTCTATCTAGTTAAACAGAATTATTGACAAAGAAATGAAGATAAACAATAAAAAGAGATCTTCTTTATGCTATTCATTTATTTCATTAATATTTACTACTGTTTGACTAAAACTGCAAATTGTCAGTTTTTGTCAAAGCGGACCAATCCTTTACCCATTTTAAAGAAAGTTCCAATTATTAATGAATAATTTGAAAAAAAAAACAAATAGCGGATTGATGTCATTAAAACAATGATAATTAGTTTAAACAAATGATTGATCCAATTGCAATGATAGTTTCACAATGATTTGTCATTTATTGGAACAATGCCAGTTACATTTGTACGTTTTCCAAGAAGTAAACAGTTACCTTTTTTTTTCTCTTCTTCTTCTTCTTCCACAATTACTAAAGAAACAATGAGATTATTATCAATAAAGTTATTGTAACAAGAAGCTCATGTGAAAGACTTTTATATATATATATATATATTGTATATTTTATTCATACTTATTTTATTTTATTTAAAATCAGATAAACAACCGGGGCCGTCTTAATCAAGAGGTTTTTACCTTCTACTATTTACTTGGCTGTCGTTAAAAGTTGCCGCCACAATTTACCTAGGTGACACCACTTTTTGTTTCAATTCCTTTATTTAAAATCATTATCTACAGCTAATATCACCCTTATTCAAACAGTGAAAGACACATTGCTGTCTGACTGGGGGCGACGATAACTCCTCCATACCGGCCTCAACCTTCTCACTCCGTCTTCTTCCTATTTTTTTCTTTATATATATATATATATATACCAGTAAATTTCAGTGAAGTTTTTTTTGCAATCAAGTTTGAATGGAATGTTGAGGAATAGACTAAGAGTTGATGCTTTGTCCTATCAATCCTTCTTCCCTGAAACATATTTTTAATTAAATTGACTACCTGAACATATCAGCTAGGCAGCGTCATAAATATCCATTAACCTAAGTATTAGATAAAAATATAAGACATAAAAGTATTAGATATAATTATTAGAAAAAATTATTTTACAAACCGGTGTTTTACGAAAGAAATTTTATAATCGTGCGTATTAGACATAACATAGAATGTAAGTGTATCAAGTGTTTTTAGAAGGGATGCTTACTGTTTGTCTGTAGGTACGTTTGTAATATAATCTCAATTACAATATCTTGCGTACACGGTTAGGGGATAGAGTGATAAACTTACAACACTTGTTCTTTAACAAAAAGCTGAAATTGTTTGAAATAATTGAAATTAAATTGTTCACCTACTTTATATTGCAGCAATTCTTAATTTTCCAAATAAAAAATTTTCATGAAACTTACAATTTTCATTAAAAAAAAAAATATTTTTCATTTCAAAGACGTCTAAATCATAGCAATTGTAGAAAATAAAATTATTACAAATGGAGGAATAAAAATACAGGCCAAGAAGAGGCTTCCACCTCATGCCGCACAGTTTCCCTTTTCAAGTTTTGTGGCAGGGCAAAGTCCACCTTGGCTAAGTTAGCCCGTGGCTGCACAATAGCACTAGCTGGGCGAGAGGAAAAATTTAAAATTAATAATAATTTATTGCTTTTAAGGTAGAAAGGTTGTAAAAAGTTGACTTACACATATATTACATAATACAGTATTAATAAAATAAATAAATGAAAAGAACTTATAACTTTACAAACAAATAAATATTCTTAGTGATAATAAATTACATTAAATTTTCTCTTATAAAAAAAATAAACCAAGTAAGACTTGAAAATTCCAAAAATTATCTTCATATTAGGGTTTAAATCTATTCATTATAATGAACGACCTCAATTTCAGGGCATCTATTATTTAATAATAGCAGTAATTTGCTTTAATGTTTTTTGAGCTGAGAATATATTCTGGGTAGAGAAAGTAAAATTGGCATAAATCCACTTTTTTCATTTAATTAAAAATTGTAAACAAGTTTGAGCAATCATGGCCAATATTTATATGGAAAATAAAATCTTTATCTTAATGCAGTGTTTAATTTCTGCTATATTCTCAGCCTTAAATGATTGAACTTTTCAGTTTTAAATATTGTTCAATTGGAACTAATTTGAACTGATTTCCTTATATGTATATTACGCTAGCTGATGAATTAAGAATTTTTTTTCAATATTTAAGCTAAGCTCAAGAATTTCAAATTTTGTTTTAGCCAAATCATTGCCAGATTTTATTATATTTCAATCAATTCCAATTTAGGTTATATGTTTTGAAACTTGTGTATATCAGTTACTTCATCATTACCATCTTGAGGTTTCATGAAGTTGCTTTTAAACTTTTGAAATATATTTTTAGATATCTCTGATTTGACATATTATACAACAGCCCCCTAAGAATTCTTGAAAAGATAATTTAAAGTCATTAGATTACAACCTCTTGAATTACAAAATAGTTTAGAATGTTTAAGGACAACAATAATTGTCTTCTAAGGAAATACATGATTACTTTCAAAACTTTTGTTAAATACCTTAAAACCAAGTTTCTGATATTTATAAGTCAGTTACAAGAATAATTAAATTAAATAATCTCATTGTTAACATAAAATTATTAGCCTTACCGCTCCCAAACTATAGATATTTAACTTTATTATAACTTTGACTATAGATATTTGTGATGGATGCCAGAAATATAAAATATATTTAATTTGAAATTATCAAATTATGAACAAAGTGTAACATTTGCTGGCAAACGAACTATTCAGGGGAAGATTTGAACGAACAATTAGAAGTCATTCCTTCAAGACAGTCTGTATTAGACATTCAAGCAGAACACTTGTTTTTCGCTCTCTTAGTATCAGTGCCTGTTCCACAATATATTAATAAGTTTATACAGTCTTTGCAAATAACTTGTAGTTATTATTTTAATAGAATATATTTATTGTTAGCAATGGTGACTACATTCTTATTTCTGATACTTCTCTCTCTTAAACATATATACTCACAAGCCCTTTACAACACCGCTTACGCCACAAGGTACCACTACAAACATACAACACATCCAACAACAAAACATTTCATATTGCAAATTCTCAAACTGAGTGCGAGCAACTCCCAGTAATTATATTTACTAATATGACAGAAAATTAAATTGAAAAGAAATTAGAACACAGCAAGGATATGGTTTCAATAGAAGCGAAGAAAAGCCAAATGGACTTCAAAACTTTCTATTATATGTTGTAAAATTTCCCTTTATATTTTTTTTTTGTTAAATAGATTGATCCTTGCTGTTTCAAGCGTTTATGATAATGCATTTCGTTTATTGACATTTTTTTTTTGCCTCGTGCTTAAGAAAATGCTTATCAGATAACTACTCACATTGTTACAAGTTCTGTATATCGTAAGACTTCACAGGTAAACACTAATAATATAGAAACTTTTGCATCGCAGGAACTAGAAGTAAGTATGGATATGGAATTGTTATATATTGTGTTTATGCGGGAGTAGGGAAACTGCACAAACCAAACGTACAAAATTAGCACATCATAACAGGGATGTTGAAACGGGATTATGAAAACAAAGGCCAGTAATTATCTTAGTGGTACCGACAAGTGGTCATATTTGTCCAGATGTATCATTTCTCAGGCTTCATCAACTTGGTTACAAGTCTAATAAAGATCGTGCTACACACTAAATTAATATAAACACCCTATTTGTGGGTATGTGTGGTGTGTCGTGTGAATGTGTTGTATATAGATATGTGTGTGTGCAAGCAAATTTACTCTACTTGCTAAGGTTTCATTGCTGTCCATGTTTAACAAGAAAACTACCCTCTTACTCTTCACTAAAATTTCATTATATATGTTGATTTTAATTTTACATTGTTCAATTAATTCATCTCTAAATGTCTTGAGGCTAACTGCATCATAGTTTCCAGTGATATTGTTGTAACATATCAAAACAACCTACATTAATGTTGGAATTTACAAAACAATAAAGCAATCTAAATGAAGTCAATTTACGTACTTTGCAAAATACATATATGACTAAATTAGTTCCAGTTTCCAAATACTTGAAAGATACTTTCATCTTTTAGAGCCACTATACAGAGCAACAATGAAACTTTCTATGAAATGAGACACATAATGTATCTCCGTACTTTGGTTTGTAGTATGGAGTTCTTTACTCACAAAAAACACAACGTTTCTTCTCTGAACAGACTACAACTTCATCAGTAATTACCTCTATCGCAACATCCCATGAATTGACAAGGCTTACCAGACACGTTTAGTTCTGGTCCACGCTACCTATGCTCACTACCAACTGTAGCATCCCACTTTTTCTCACAATGCTGGGTCAACACCGTGTTTGCCCTTATGGGAAACGAAACCTGAATTCTTGAACCAAAGTGCGCTAGCAACCAGACCAACGGGGGAAGTGAGGATTTATCGGTTATTATCACTATATAAATGTGACAAATTGTGAAACATTCTTCAACTCCCACAATCTTGGTTCCAATATGAACGTAAAGCAATCTGGAAGAGGAGATTAATAAGCGTATCATGGAAAAAACAGTGTATTTGTTTTGCTATTTCCAAAACAATTGGTTTACTGGCTGCTTCGCTGCCAAACTTTTGCTGCCTGTTAAAGGCATTCGTCATACAAGCTACACAAAATAAATTGGATCCAATAAATATCTGTCACAAAAATGTTAAACTTTAGAAATACTTCGTGAAAATTGCAGGAAATGTAAAATTATTCATAGAGTAATTCGGATGAGGTATTTTTACCAGAACATTCGTGAAGATCCATTGTGGATTCGTAGAAAGTAGATTATATTGATTTGGATCTTACTCCAATTTTTGATTTTTGAGTTATGCTGTTCAAAAATGCAAACACGATATACATAAATTTGTTCAAAAAGTAATGTTTTCGTACTGAGAATATTTCGAAACATGTGTTCCCTGCGAAAACGCAAATTCGGAAATTAGGGCATTTCACTTCATTCTCTGAAAGTCTGCTTTGAAATAGTTGTACGATTTTCTGTTATTGCGATTTCCAATTTCCACTTTTAAATATTAATCACTCTCGAAATGTTTATATTGTCTGAATCAAATGTGATATTTTCTTTATATATCTTAGATTTTCTTAATATTTTAGTTAGTGGAACTTAACAATAAGTTGAAATAACACTTTATTGGAAGGTTAACATATTAAAAGATATTTGTGATTGTTTTTTATTTTTATTTTTTTACAAATCTATCTGTATTGGAAGAAAGGGGCGGGTGTAGTGGTTATGAGCATGGTCTTGTAACTGGGAAGTTTCCAGTTCGAATTTTGTGCATTAACTGTGCTAAATTTTATATTCGTATCAACAATGTTAATAGTAAAGTAGGTGTTCCCGTCCTCATCCACGACACATAATTTGGTAGTTGGACGCCAAGCCCGCCTAAAAAAAAAAAAAAGAAAAAAAAATTGGAAGAAATGTTAAAAATGAAAGATAATATTTATTTATGCAGTTCATACAATATGAATACAAGAAAATTTTTGGAGCAGTTTTGGAAAAATGTTAAAGAAATTTTTAAAACGTTTCTTATCCTGTATTTTAACATCAACAAACTACAGAAATTAAATTGTTCAGCGTTATTGAACACTAAATAACAATGGGTTGGATCATCTATCTATGCACTGCAAAGTTCCAAGTGCTACCTCGTCTAACAGTTACGACTTAACCATATGGTGTCGATGTAAATATGATATTATTTAATTTTTATGTAATTGTGATAGATATTGAACACTTAACTTGGAATAAGTGGCAAATACTTATGTGTTCTATAATTTTCTACTTGTAAGCTATTAATTCAGTTGTCATTAATTTAAAAAAAAATAATAGTGAATTAAATAAAAACATAAAAAATGAAAATGCATTTAGAATAGAGAAATTTTTAAAGAAAAATAGGAGATATTGAAGAAAGGAAATAGAAATGCCAGCAATTAATGAACATTTGTCACCTTATGTTGAGGGATAGTTCTCCACTAGTGAAACCTCGAAGTAAGAAGAAGTTCGAAGCCATGGCCAGCGGCATTATGAGGGCTGCCGCCTTTGTAAGATGACTGCCGGCCATAGATGGGGAATAAACTTGAGATTTCTTGTTTATGACTTTGAAATCATAAGCAAAATTGTGGTCCTATTTTATGGACAGCACATATGTTAGAGGGATTTTTAAAGCGCAGAACTAGAATGATATTGAAATCCCTACTGGATGAATTATTAAAATTCCAGAATCAAATAAAAAATAAATATACAAAGAATTAATTATATCTATATATATAAAATTGGTGATTGAATTATTTTCTTTTTATAATAATTCATTTTTCAAAAAAGGAAAACTTTACGAATTATTTGTTAAAGTTACAGCTAAGAATATAACAACACCTAATCTTCTATTTTATATAGTTTCTTATAAAACATAATTTAACTCATATATCCTTCATACAGGGCCATTATTGATCGTGCATCTCATTTAAATATGAATTTTTAATATTAGGTATATAAGAATTTAAAAAGTAGATTATTATACATTTCATGAGAAGAAGGTGTTAATAAAGCTATCTAATATGTATGTTTGTATATATGAAGATAAGAAATTGAGATAAAAAATAAATTATAAAAAGAAAGAAACCCTAGAATTTTGAGCAATTTATGAAAAAAAAAAGAAAAAAAATTAAACTCTATTAATGTAGAGAGAGAGAGAGTGAGTGGCCGTATAAATAGGCACCACAACGTGTTGGGTGATGTCAAAATGATGTGTGTGTTGCAGCACTTCGTGTGTGGAGCAGAGAGAAAGCCACGTGACGTGTATGCTCCACTAACTGACGAACATAACTCATCTTTGTAAGGGTTTTACACTCGCGCCGACTAAACATCCACCAAATAATAAATAATAATAATAAAAAAAAATCCACCCTCATATTCATTATTCCTAAATAAATATTCCTTTTATAACATTTTTAAAAACGTTTAATTTCTTTTCTTTCGTTATTTCTTTTTATTTTACTTTTTCTTTTTTTTTTAATCCTCTATCTGTTTATCTAAAAGAAAATTAATAAAAATCTTATATAATCAGTTGGTTTCTATGAAAATTTATTAAATTTATATTAGAACGTTTACGTTTAAAATTTTTCAACCATTTTCATGGTCACCAATCTATTCGATCGAAATTAGATGCTGAAGAAATTTATTCTACTCGCTTCAAGAAAAACTATAGTAGGATCGCTTAAGATATTTCAAATTGAAATTTTTACCATTAATCAACATTTTGAGTTCCCCAGACGAAATCTAAACTGGAGGCAAGGTCATCATTCGAGATTATTTACTTAGACAAAAAAGAGCCCAGTTTGTACCCTGATGTTTACTCTCTTATCAGGCCATTGTCATGAAGAATATCAAAGCGAAGATTTCCGATTTCAAATTGCTTGTGTCTGGGGCGAACGGGCCAACCACCATTCTAACTTTCCACTTGAGTTTTCTCGGTTTGTAAAACTGGGTTTTACAACGGCAGTTCTCTATGAAGGCTGAAGAATTTTTTTTTATAAAGAGTTTCACCTGGTTCAAAACCAGCTGAAGTGAAAAACTTCAGTGGCGAGCTACCAAAGAATTTATTTGGTATACTGAGTTATTTACTTATTTACTATTCGGTATAACAGCCCTTAATGAGCTAGACATCTTCAACAATCTTTCTCCCCTTGTTTGGGTCTGTGGCCTTCAGGCGCTATCTTCTTCAACCCGACGGTAATCTTCCTTAATTTTAGTTAGCCATCTAAGTCAAGGGGCGCCCTAGAATTTTTGAGCCTCTTCGCTACCCGTTTAAGAGTTTTTGAGGCAATCGGTTCACAAGCATCCTCTACATATGACACAATCACTTAATCTTCTTTTTTTCTTTTTTTTTTAAGCTCCTATATCTAGCTCCTCAAACAATTGCCTTAATTTTTCATTCTTTTTATTTTCCAGAGCCGTAGGCCAATATACTTCCGAGCACTTTTCTTTCCCCTAGCGACGTAAATCTATTCGTTATCTTTACTTAATACCCATGTTTCACTGGCGTAGTAACGAAAATTATTATAATCGTTTAGTAGGCTTTTTTTAAACTTGCGTGATGAACCTTGAACTGCGAACAGACATCTACTCTCTGCCGCTATACTCGCCTTAATTTCTGCAATAACATAATTAGTATTCGTTACAAGAGGCTTTAAACATCTAAAATTACTAAACGTTGGAAAGGTGTGATCTCTTAACTAGTCTTGTCCTTCACCATGCGATTCGGTTTTCGAGGCTCGCATGTATTTAATCTTTCTGGTATGTTAAAAACACATTTCAAAACCTACAATTTTGGGATTTTTTTTTCTGAAAAATTGATTACCTATTGATTATTCTGGGAGAATTAAAACGTCAGGCTAAAGTCTCGTTTCTTTATGGTGTATATTTAGTAAATACTCAAAGTTTGAACAAAATTTAAACTATGACTGTTTCAATAAGAAAAATTTGTGTACGACCATTTTTATTTTTTAGATATAAGAATTTTGACATCGCTAATCTAATTCTGCAAATCTATTTCATGAGGAAAATCGTTTCTCTTGTTCTAAATGTTACTTTCCTTCCAAACCATTTTTGATCATCCTATTCTTCCGTCATCTTGGTGACCTAGACTACAATATACCGATCACTTTCACTTTGTCCCTTCTCAGGACATGGCCGAACTACCTCAATAATTTTTCTCAGAGTATGTTTTAATTCACATAATAAAAATGGATACTACTTTGCAAGAAACAAGCAGCCAATTAGAAATGCATAGAAGGTTACTGTAAAACAGAAAGCTAAAGTATTATCATCAAAATTGTTGGAGAAAATCTGGTAGTAATTTTTAATTAAAAAATAAATAAATGCAACTCCCCTCTTATTGCTCAAAAGATTTAGCGAAACGTATTATTTTAAACAAAACAATTGGTAATAAACTTATTAAGTAACTTTTTGTTTAATTAAAATGTTAATTTTTTTTTTTTGTTGGTGTAGCTGTATGACTGTTCTTCTTTCTTGGGTACTGTAAAATAAGAACAAATACTGATAATAATAAAACAATGACAAATACTGAAAATATCGAGGGAAAAAATATGATATTTTATATGCGATGTATTTATATATAAAAAAAATACAAAAATATGTTCGTTTTATTATAGAAAACGAAGAAGACTGACATGGTTGAGTAAATGTCTCTGTTCGGACGCCAAAATATAATATGGCAAAAGAGTACGTTATGTTGTTTGCGTGTATGTGTGCAGGTGTGTATGTTTGAATGTGTGGGTTGGTGGGTGTATGGTGGTGAGATATCAACGTCTTGAAGTCAAAAGAGAGAGAAAGAGTGAGAAAGAGTAACCCCCCCATCTCTGCGGGTGCTGCCAACTTCCAGCTAGCCAGCTGATGTCTGACAGTCCTCTACTGCCACTCTCTCACTCTTTCTCTTCTATACACACAGTTAACATGATGGCAAGGGCAGGTATGTTGTCATGACAACCAACTGGTCACTAGCTGTCTGTCACATTAGCCTGTATATAGACGTCACCATAGCAACATTAGAGAAAACCCTTCCTATATACCCTAAAGGCACACGTCTTCACTTCTTGCTCAATACCTACACACTTTACAATCTATATTTCCCTTCCTCAATGTTCTATACACTCTCTCCAGTACCAGGCCATCAAAACTGAACATATAGTGAGCATTGGAATTGGGGGCAGCAGGAGTATTCCTCCTTATGCCCAGTTACTAACTTACCTCATGCTCCTTTATATATATATACATACATTGACTGTTCACTTCATAGAATGGACAGCTTTGTTCAGACAACTCTCCTCACATCTGTACATCAGACGAGTTCCAATCAAGCCAAGGCATGGCTAGTTCAAAGTAACCCACATCACCACTTACTGTCAATGCCAACCGGTCATCACCAAGTACCGTTACTATTGAACCATTCCAACTTTCTTCATCCTTCAAATACATGTTCAGAATATGGCCTTAGTATTGATTATACTAGCGAATATTGTCTATATCTAATGTGGGGGGAAACAATTGTTAAATTTAGATTTACCAATACCAATTGCATATAATTTATTTGCAAAAAAATCTGTTATGAATACCCACACGACTTTATGTTTCATGCAATTTCCATAGTTATAATTTATTGAACTAGTTACAAATTTCACTTATAACTGAAAATGTATGTATATATGCAACCGAAATATAATATAAAAGTCGTACTTCCTGCTAACCCAATTTCTTCAAACACGGAATTTTCGCCAACACATTAATATTCTTATTAAAATAGAAAATTCTTACTAGACGATAGAAAATTATAATTAATCTTACAGATTGTGAAATGTTTTGAGATATATAGCTATATTAGTAATTGTTTAATCTCTTTTCTCCATTTAGCTCAGTCAGTAAAAAAAAAAAAAAGGAAAAAAAAAAATACTGTCGTAAAATATTTGCCTGCTAGTATTTAAAGAGATAGGAAGTAATTTGTTTCGCCCGCACTGCTTGTCACTGATGATGTAATCCGATTTAAAAAATAATAAAATCTTTGAAGCCGTGGGTTACTCAAAAAAAAATCTTGTTTGAAACTCTCATAATGACTTGTTGCTGTTTACTTGCGCTGTTTTCAGCATAATCTAAGAATTTTTACAACTTAATGTGGTATATGCTGTTAAAACCGTACATTAAATTATATTAATTCTAAGTATATTTTAAATAAAAAATTATATTTGATTGATATATAGATATCTATTTTAATATTTAGGTTTTGGTTTGGAATGAAGAATATAATACACATTTAATTATTTAAATATATGTATTATATTGTTTGAATTTAGTATTGTATAGATATATATATACATTTATTTGACAATAATATTATATATAAAGTTTATATATAAGCTTAGGCACAATGGGGTGCGAAGAATATAGAATATTCCACGCCATTGGTGGTAGGTGTGTCTAGTGTAAATGGTGTTTATTTTGGGATGAATGTATTTATTGGAATGAGAATATTTATTTGTGTGATTCTCATATGATAGAGATATCGGAAATAACGAGTGAGGGTCGCGATTGGCAATTGATAAGACTGGTCGATCAGTATGGTGGAATGCCAAAGACAGTTTGTAAAGGCGCTAATACCATAGCAGATGATGCGCACAAAAAAACTATTATACTGCAAGTGGTAAGGAAAAAATTACAGGCGTAAGAAAAAAACAATATTCCTCAATTAAGAAAATAAGTGAAAAAATCTGATATAAAACACTCACACAATTTTCTTTTACTCCAGTTCTCCAAATTATAATCGACACATTTTATAGTTAGTGCACCAAATTTAATGAAATTCGTCGAAAACTGAAAAAAAAAAAACTGTAAAAGCGCACTTCCGGTTTAATCATTTTCTTGAATCTCCGGATTTCGGCCATCTATTTATTTATAATTAATTTTGTTTGGAAATTCAATCATCTATGATAATATAATCAACTATGATAGCACTTTAGAGAAAAACGTAACTATACACCTTCCGTAAAAATGCCCTTAAATGAATTTTTCCGGAGAAATGTTTTAAATAGAAGTTGTAGCTCTTTGTATGTGTAGTTGATGTACTAAGTTTGAAGAAAATCATTGGAACCATTTTTGAGAAAATCGCAAAATAATAAAAAAAAACAACTAGTAAAGTGGTACTTCCGGTTAAGTAATTTTAACAGATAATGTACTGTCAGATCCCGTGGTGGTACCTAAGCGGCATATCAAGTTTCAACTTTATACGTTTTTTTTTTTTTATTTTGAGCTATGCTGTTCACACACAGACCATTTGCTAAAAACCACTTTTTTGGACTCAGGGGACCTCAAAAACGGATATTCCCGGTGAAAACTTGACACAATTACAATACTTCCTCTTTCTAGGAGTAAAGGAAAGTGAAATAAGAGAAAGTAAAAAAAAACACATTATTTTTATTTACGGCAATCCCACAATCCTATTTGACAGTTTTTAAAATATGGATTTCCGTTGCAATATTATGCTCAAGGAGGAACCATATCAGATATTGAAATAGCACCTAAGAATATAGACTGACGTAATTACTCCAAGAATTTCCTCAAAAATCAATTTTCTTGAGAAAAAGTTTTTAATAAAACAAATAATAAAGCCTTATAACAAATCCAATTAGAATACGTAATTAAAAGAAATAGTTTAAAACAGATTTCAAAAACTAGCAAAACTTAAGAATAAAGTATAGAAGGAGTGACTAAATGCCAAAATCACCTACGATTGAAAACAACTTTTGTTGTGGTTCCCTAAAGAGGTGATGCTGTTTGCATGTAGCTAAACAATGCCCAATTAGTTAATAAAATAAACACCTCTACCCTTATGTATATTAGCGTCTTTATAAGAATTTTTCGATTGATGTATCCAAAGAGCATTTCAAATTCATTGAAGAACTAGTTCACTTATTCAATTGAAGTGGGTAATCCATTTCCGCATTAGAAGTAAAAAACTAGAAACTAGACGGTTGACGAATTTTCATCTCAAACTACGTGTCCACATTGAAGTGCAAGCGATTTTTCATTCTTAAGATATTATTTACACTAACACACTATATATACATACCGTATTCGATAAAGACACTTCAAAGGACTTCAAAAGATTTATTCCTGATGATAACTCAATTTCAAAAATTTGAAACGTCTGCATTATTTCCGATTAAGCAGAAAGAGAAAGTTAAAAGTGGTCTTTTAATCAAAATAAACGAAAAACTGGTTGGATAAATATCAACTAATTCTTCAAAGTATAGAATTTTGTGAAATTAAAAAAGATACTTGTGTGAAACGGTCACACGACTTTCACTTTATGCAATCCATAGATTTCTAATTTGTATTAAATTCATAATTGTCTCCAATTTTATACAGCTCACAGTTCCTATACAATAATCATTGGTAATTACAGGGTATCTCAGGACCCCTCAAAATAACTTTCTTTGAAAGAATTTCAAAAGAAGATCTTAAAATGAGCCATTAATATATCAAGTTTCAAGGAAGCCGCTATGATCACTATTAAGAAAGTCGCAGAAAATTAAAAAAAAAAAAATACAGTTCAAAAAATTCATACATACTTCCTGTCAAACGATTTTCAAATCGTAATTCTAACCACATATTTAATTCTAAATAACATTATGTAGATGAAAGACCAGCCAAATTACCTAGATGGGCTATTTTAGAGGAAAAGCCTGACGTCATCTTTCCACCAGAACCTTTGAAAAATGAAGTTGCCCAGATAAAAGTAATAGATCTACATGTATATAATAAATATGGAAAATTTAAAGAAACTCATTGGTTCCATTTTCGAGAAAAACTAAAACAAAATCGACACATACACTGACCACTTTCTAAAAACCACTTTTTCAGACTCACGGAACTCAAGAAGTATATTTCCGGTGAATTTTGACAAAAAATTTGACCCTATCACAATAATTCTTCTTAAAGCAAAATTAAAAGAAGTTCGATTTTTGACAAAATGGATGAATTCATTTATCAGTCAATAGTCTTCTAGAATTCCAATAATAGAGTGACTCTTCAACTGGTTTAAGGATAACACTGATTTCTGGATCGCTGAAAGTCATGGTGCGACTTAATCTAAAAAAGTGGCGGCGAAATTGTGTCAGGATTTGTGGTAAGCTTGCGAAATTTATCAAAAAAAAAAGGAATATAAGTTAATAGTGGTTTTTTAATTACATGCATTTTATACGCTTCCATAATTTCAAATTTCAGTCAACTTTATTATGCTATTTTTTTTCTAAGATTGGAGGCATTTATCATATCCCATATAAGCCTAATCCTTATTTTAATCGAATTAACTTTAATATATTCACATAATGTGCCAAAGGGTAATTTTGAAATTATTTAAATACTGTAGTGTACTTAAGTAAGATTCAGAAAGTCAATGATAATTCAAGGCTAAATAAAAGGAGTATGACGTGCATAGTAACGAGGGTTGGATAAGTTGTTTGGAAAGTAATGTCTTGGATCGATCAAGGGTGGTCCGATGAAATGGTCAGTGACGTACAACTGATGGGTTTGCTAGTGAAGGGCTAAGGGGACTGTACAGTAATTACAATTCTACGTGTCCACTGTCGTTGATTGAATCAATGTAACTGGAGTTGTCCGAAATAAAGCGGCCAGTAGAGGAAGTATAGAGAGTGTGGCTGACTCTTCCAGCCAATAACTGGAGAAGGGTATATCTGGCCGCCCTGCCTTCCTTCCAAGCATTTCACTCACTCTTCCACTATCTAACTTTCAGTCCCGTCTTTCTCTTCTTCAACTAGACAAAAAAGAGGAAAATGTACCAGAAAATTGAAGAATAATATTAGACTATATAGTAAAAAATCTGGTGTGATACACTCACACAACTTTCTCTTACTCCAGCTTTCTAAATTGTGATTGACAAATTCTCTAGTAGTATATCAGATTTAATGAAATTCGTCGGTGTTTTTATGGAGAAAATAGCGGAAACCTAGAAAATACTTCCTAGTAAAAACGCACTTTCGGTTATCCGATTTTTTTCAAAATCGGAATTTTAGCAACATATTCATTTATAACTAACGTTACTTAGATGACAGAATTGTCTAATAAACTGAAATAGCACTTTAGAGGAAACCTTAACCTCACCCCCTGCCACAGAAGTGTCCTTAAATGAATTTTTCCGGAAAAATGGTTCAAATGAAAGTTGTAGCTCTTTGTATGTGTAGTTGATATAAGAAGTTTCAAGAAAATCGTTGAAAAGATAGCAAAAAAGTAAAAAAAACATTCAGTAAAGTGATACTTCCGGTTGAGGAATTTTGACAGATAACCTATTGTCGGATCCCATGGTGATAACTCAACGGAATATTAAGTTTCTACTTTCTACGATTTTTCGTTTTCGAGCTAGGGTATGCTGTTCACATACATACATACATATACACACATACAGTCTATTTTCTAAAAACTACTTTTTAAGACTCAGGGGGCCTCAAAACGGATATTTCCAGTGAAAACTCGATATCGAAAATTTGACACGATTACAATACTTCCTCTTACTAAGTAAGAGAGTAAGAGAAAGTAAAAAGGAAAATAACGGCGATAACAAGATTAGCGCGGTCTCTTCTTTGCAAGTCTAAACTTGATAGAAGATTCTTCTAAACGACGTGGATAGCGGTAGGGAAACGAGCTTGGTTGAGTTGAGATGATCAGTTATTAATTAATTTTTGTTTATATTTAGTTATGCATTATTTAATGGTTACTACGTATTCTATTAGTAGAATTGAAGTAAATACTTTAGAAATTTTATTTAATTGTTATAACAAAGTAAATGCAATACATCAACGAAATTGATTTCAAATAAATATCCGTTTAACTCCTATCATTTGAAAATCTGGTGCGACCGTACATTATCTTCTTTCTTAATTAGGAAAAGTAAAAATTCTTCAAGTGGTTGACCATCTTTCCATATTCTAATTGAACAGCGTTTAATTTTAAATTTAAAAAAAAATTAAAAGAACGAGTAAACATCCAGAAAAGAATAAATAATTATTATTGAACCATAATAGTTATATTATATATATATATATATATAAAACATATATGGTTGGCTAATTAGATATTCATACGATATTAGTTTAGGTGCACAATATAGTAAATGATGTTTGTCTTATAATGTAGACACATTATGTGTGATATTAGTTACTATGAATTGACCAGGATGTTGATGAAGATTAACAATTGATTACCTGGTTATGAACACTGCTGGCTCTCTCTTACACACTCTCACAATATATATGTATGTATGTGTGTTGTGTGTGTTTGTGTGTGTATTTTGTATGCATCACACGTGCACATATTGTTGGTACATATGTCTGTGCAGTTAATGTATATGAGAATGTATTCTATTGATAACACTCTTGACTGACGAGTTATTTCCTAGTAATGTAATGAAGATAGAGCAACTGTAGACAGACAGTCTGACAGACGGATGGACTTAACAGACAAACGGACAAGTATATTCATTATATGTAGGTTATGGTCAGAATGTTGGCTAGTCATCTGAATAAACTTAATAATAATAATAATAATAATAATGATTACATATTACTTTGTTAACAAATTGACTTAAATTTAATTGACTGCGCATCAATCGTCGACGGTTGATAAACAAATACGTGTATGTCTGGTATATACTAATATCTAGGATAGATATATTATTATATCTTCCCCTGTTCTATTGTTAAAATTGATTGTGCGAATTTGCTTTAATAAAACAAATTTTTACACTAAATATAACTAAAAAGGTTTCTTAAGGCAATGAGCAAGAGTCATTCACTTAACTTTAAAACAATCACAAAAATATTTATTTTGAAACCTACACAAGATTACTCTTCTACATTTCTGTCTGTTTAATAGACGACATTGCTTCAGCTTTAGAATATTTTCGTACTGTTTGGTTGACCATAGTTTCAGGCGGGTTTAACGTCTAACTATCAAAACAGGAGTCGTGGACGGGAGTGGAAACCGTATACTTTACTAATAGTATTTTAAGGAATATAAAATTCAGCAAGTTATAAGCCTGGAAAGTCCATGTTCATAACCACTATACCAACAACCGCCCTGTTGACCATAATGTTACTTAGATAAAGGAAATGAAGATTATACTGATTAGTAATTTAGAGTAAGTCTTCGTATCGGCTCTTTTGGGAGCTCCTAAAAATAATTCTCTTGAAAAACGTTTCAAATGATAGTAAAAGGTTTACATTTATAGATATTAAAGTACATCTTAATAATTATTTTGAGAAAATCACGAATAAGTAAAAAAAATCCATTCAATCGGAGTCGCAATTTCGGTTAACAGATTTTCTTTAAGTTGGCGTTTTAGCAAGGTATTTAATTCTCCTAAATACTGAATACATATCGTAGAACCATATCTCTTTCTAAAATTACTTTAGTGGAAACCATAATTTCATCACTCTCATAAATTCCTTCAGAAATCTATTTTCCCAAAAAAATGCTTCTAACAAAGATGTATATTTGTGTTTTTTTATATTTATATTTAATATACCATTAATTAATAATCGTACGAGCTTTTTTCGAAAAAAAATCACCTGAAAAAATTTAGGTAAATTCAAATTGTTGTGACAAACCAATACATAATATCCCCACTGGGGGATACTTCATTGTCCATCTTGCTTCCTCTTACTCGAAGTAAGAGAAAGTATTGCAATCATGTCAAATTTTCTATATCGAGTTTTTACCAGAAATATCTGTTTCTAGGTCCCCAGAGTATGGAAAAACATTTTTAGCTTATGTTTGAGAATCTCTGTGTGTATAATCGCGGGAAGCTCAACTTGGTATTCCGTTTAGTTTCTGACACTAAGTTTTCGGGCAAAATCATCAACCGCATATATGACATTGAATTTTTTTTTCGCGACTTTTTTAAAACGGTTAAAACGATTTTCTTTAAATATTGTACATTTTCTCGGAAAAAAAAAAATGATTTTTTGCGGATTTCTGAGAGAACAGTGTTATGACTTTTCCATAAGTACCACAGCAGTAAAATATATAATTTTACCATCTAATAATATTAATATTAATTAGAATGATAGAATTCAAAGTTTGAAGAAAATCAAGTAACCGGAACGTGAGGCTTTACAGAATAGGTTCTCGATTTTTTTTTAGAAATTTCTAGAAAACAGCTAACACGATTTTCTTCAAACTTGAAATGATCACTGCCCACTTCCATCAATACTACACATTTTATTTATAAGATTTTTCCGGAAAAACGGTTCTGGGGGTTTCTGGGAACCTGTCAATTAAGTTAAAACTTGGTCAAGAAGACTCTTGACAAAGTACAGCGCCTTGCGTGCTTATGCACGACGGGAGCAATGAGGACGTGTCCCACAGCCGGGATTGAGGTCATTCTCAATCTCACACCGCTCCACTTAGTGGTGGAAAGGGTGGCGAAGGAAGCTCTCCTCAGAAATTCTAGGCAGGACGTGGGGAGACGTGGGCTAAGATCTAGGAAGCGAATGCTTCCTTCTGTTGGCTCCCTCCCCTGGGACTTTCCTAGAGATCGTATGACCAAAAAATATAGCTTCGCTAGAAATTTTTCTGCGAAGCTAAGTACGAAAAGGGAGTGGAGCGAAGGATCCGCCCTGGATAGTATTAGCAAGCATGCCACCAAGTGGTATACAGATGGGTCTAAGACCCTCGAAGGAACCGGGGCAGGAGTGTTTGGGCCTAGAACCAAACACTCAGAACCCATGGGTAGGTTTCCTAGCATCTTCCAGGCGGAAATTTACGCTATTGGAAGGTGCGTTCAGTTGAACCTTGATCGAGGATATCGGAATCAGGAGATAGTTATCCTATCCGACAGCCAGGCGGCTATTAAAGCACTGAGCTCTTATGTAATCAGTTCTAAAATGGTATAGGAATGCCTAGGCAAGCTTAATGACCTAGGCAGAAGTAATAAGGTTACCCTACATTGGGTGCCGGGACATGTCGGCGTGGAGGGTAATGAGGTAGCCGACACCCTGGCAAAAGAAGGCGCTGTATCTCCTCTTATTGGGCCAGAGCCCTTTTGTGGAGTCAGTGACCAAGTATTTCTAGAAGAAATCAAGAAGGAGGAGGTGGCTGAAAGAGCTCGTCTCTGGAACACCATCCCGGGACTGAGGCAGGCCAAGGTCTGTCTGGGTGGCTATAACCAGAAAAGGTCGAAAGCCTTCATCAGTCTGAGCAAGAATAGGATCCGTATTCTTACGGGATTCCTTACGGGGCATTGCAGACTCAGGGGGCACCTGAGGAAGCTTGGCCTAGAAGATGATGGCGCATGCAGATTCTGTGGAGAAACGGAGGAAACTCCGATACATCTCCTCACGGACTGTGATGCCGTCATTCAAAGAAGATTCAGTAGTCTGGGTTGTTACCAGATAGGGGAGGAAGAAATACCCACCCTAGAACCTTCCAGGATCCTGGGATTCCTCATCTTGGGCACCAGAGGGGGGTACAATAGATCAAACATAAAATAGTCGCGGTACAGAAAAAAACAAGAAGTTAAAAACTTAAACTACCCCTATGCGACAGAAGGCGCCCCCAAATCAGTTACACTCCGATATAGATGATAACCCTACCACATTTTCTAAGACATCTCCATGTAAAATTTGTAACTGCAAGAGAAGTAATGTATTTTACAGGTTTTTTTTTTTCATGAAATAGGAATCTCTTAATCTCTTGGGGAAACATAACTGAACTATAAAAATCTGAATGATTCCATGTAAGAAGATAGCTGTACGAGCTCGGAAATCTGGTTGAAATAATTTGGAATGTCTTTGAGGGGCAGCAAGGACAATTACAGTCTATGTCTGTATTTATAGTCTGGACCTTCAGCTCACAATGGCGCTAGCTAGCAGTAAAACATTATTCTAATGCACAATTTGCTTTAAACTTGGAATTATTACTGCTCATATAATTGCCAACTTTAAAAGGAAATCATTGGAGTCGTTGTCAAGAAACTACAAGGACTGTGAAATGATATATCAGTGAAATGTTACCCACTCCCCCATCACTAACGATATTAATTCATATATTCGTATCAATCCTCTACAGAATATCAAATTGAAAGATTTAAGGATCCTTTAAAACAGGTGTGTTTATTGTAAACTGATTTTTAATATGGCTTAATCGCATCTGGGAGAAGGACTAAGGAAATTATTGTTATGTAATAAGTAGGTTTTTTTCTAAACTGAAAAATTCATTGCTCTATGGGATTTTCTCTCAATGGGTTTCCATCAGGTCACCTCCTGTCTCCAGAAATCTCTACTCCACCAGTCACCCTCTCTCAAATCTCTTCCCGCCATCTCCTCGTCGATTTCCCCCTCCCATCTGCTCGTCGATCTTCCCCTTCCTCTATTCCTCGAAGGATTCCACTTCTTCCGGCCAGCTCCCGGGAGACATCCTCTTAAGGTGTCCATACCACTTAATCTTCCTCTTCATCAATTTTTCCGTCATAGCATCCTGAACTCCCATCTCCCTCCTTATGTTCTCATTCTTTACTCTATCCCTCAGGGTATTCTGAATACACCTCCTCCAAAAATCCATTTCCACTATCTTCACTCTAGCACATATCTTTCGCATGGAAGTCCAAGTTTCTGACCCATACATGAGAATACCCCCGTCAATAATTCAATTGAAAATCCTTTTCTTTATTCCCCTTTGAAATTACTCTGTTCCACAGTAATTGGGTGCAACTTCCTCACAGCTTTCCGGGCATACTGTAAAGCTAATACCTTCACTTCCTTCTCGCATTTTCCCACTTCTTCTAGCAGTAACTACAGATATTTAAATGACATTACTTTCCTATATCTTTCATTTTCCAAATAAAGATCATCTTCTTCATTTCGGATTAAGGAAAACATTATCAATAGTAATATGAGAATCACATTTAGTGGGTAAATTATGAGAGTTTAATATATATATACCATATGTTTATGCTTGAATAAATTTGTAAATTTAACGAATATAATTTAATTAAATTTATTTGTCTTTTATTACTGTTTTTGTACTTGAAATTGAAAAGTAATTTCTATCAAATTTCCATTATACTAATTTAAATTTATTAAATATAACATTGTATTAATTATTGAAATAAAAAGAGTTTATTTACGTACCATAGAATAAAGTGTTCATATATTTTCAAAAGAAGTAATTCTAACCATTAATTGAATAATTATATGTTTTAATTAATTTTATAGGTATTTACAATTTTATTTTTAATAATAAGTTAACCAAATTTACCCTTTTTAATATTATAATTTGGATTTGATACAAAGACTTTTAAAAGACTGTAGAGAATGGTAGAGAAGTTAACATGTAAGTAAATCAATATTATTGTAGGAATAATGTTTGTATTTCAGGACAGAGACCATTTTCATACTGTGTGTTGTTGGATGTCCGTTTTGGGATTGTCAACATTAAAGTAAGAGATGTGGGGTACACAGAGAGTGAGAGAGAATGAAGGGACTACGCCCTCCGGCCGATGTCACTGTCACAATAGAGCCATCTGTCACTGGCAACACCATGCCTCCAGCCGTACCCTCAACTAGTGTTCACCCACCAGTAATGTAAACAAAACCCTAATATTATTATTATCATCATCATCCCACTACTGTTTTATTTGATTACATCATTTGAATGAGCCGGGAAAAAAAGGCAGGCTACAAAAATAACAATTTTTTGTTTTTTGTTTTCTATTTGTGTACAAAATGAAATGACGTCTTTGAGAAAAAAAAAACATGTGAAACACTTACACGGCTTTCTACAAAAATACAAAATGATAGAAAAGTTTCATTAAAATTGCTACGTTTACCATAAAATGTTTCCTTACGTTACCATGAATGCAGGCCTTACATCAAGTAGGAGTGTTACTAGTGTGAGAGTGTCCTCTTCACAGCAAAAACTTGTAGCCGCAGTTCATATTTCAACCTTATTGACAAATCCCCGGGAAGCCCTCAAAAATCCTTTTTTCAAAAAAAAAAAATTATAGAATCTTATCTATGTATAATGGAGTTGATGAGGAGAGAAATTAGGTTGATTAATTAAACGAGATAAGAAGACACTGTTATAATATAGCTATAAGTTTACACAAACTGCACTGTTTTGTAATGATTTTATAAAATAAAAGGTGATAGTAGAGATATGACACGATGCGATGTATGGTTGAATCTGATAGATAGATATCTAGATAGATGTCGTTAGGTAGATTCTCACTGGCTTATATACAGGTTCTCCCACTCTAGCCTGCTTAAGTCAGAGAGTACCAGAGAGGGTCCTTCTCTCTCTTAATTCTCTATCTTGCCATTACATATGCAATGATCATTCCAAGCTTAAAAAAAATCGTTGCCGTTTTTTTTTTGAAAAATGTATAAAAAAAAAAAAACACACACACACACACATTGTAAACATATTCTGTAAAGTCGAACTTCCACTTAAATTTATTTCCGATTTTATTTAAATTTGGAATTCTAACGACACTTCTAATTAATATTAAATATTTTGCAGGTGATTGCGATCTTTATATTTCGTTTTGAATTGGCAGGAAATATGCAGAATTATAACTCTGGTACGCATTATGTTATGCCAAGAACATAAACCACTAAGAATGTGATAGAACCATTCTGAATCAGCATGAAACCTCGAAACGGTGCAAGCTTTTGCACATCTGTGTGAATCTAACTAATAACTATATATATTTCTCTTATTTTAATAGAATACCAAACAAACTTGGAACAAATTATTAAGGTTTTACACTTTCACAAGTTAAAGAGATAACTTTTCTGAAAAAATTTGGATTAGTTTTATCTAGGGGCTTCAGGCGCAAAGAGAGAGAGAGCGAGAAAAAATCTCTAATTAACAATTTGCATAATTGGGTGAAAGATAACGATGATTGGTCAACTGGGGGACGGAAGTGGAAGAAGAAAGCTGGATAGTAGAAATGGGAGTAACTTTTGCGAGTTATGTTTAACATTATTGTTAATTAAAAATCCTCCTTCTCAGAATAAAGATAAATAATACATTCCTGAGTTAAAAAGAAAAAAAAAAAAAAAATAGTGGGTAAGGAAAGCGGTAAGGGCCTTTCTTGAAATGTTTAAAATTCTCTCCCGATGGAATATAAGTAGTCCACTTAAGGGAACACCAAGGAGTAAGGATTAAGGCTAGAAGATGAGGGCCGCAGGACTCCTCAAATATAAATGACTTTTTAAAAGGAACTCCTTCACTTCCTTACCGCTGTGTCCTTTTACTGGCTATACTCTTTTTACCGTCATAAGACAGCGCTATCCACAACACCAACTCTTTATTAGGACATTCCCTTGCGCCAGGCATGTTCACTTTTTTATTCAACTCTCCCTTCAATTTTTAGGCACTTTGAATGTTGACGTATACTAATTATATAATAATTCATAATACATCTTGCTATTTGTAGCCTGTAATATCCACAAATAAAAATAAAATTTGCACTATTTCCTTTAAAATATTAATAGTTTCTCTTTAATTTTGCAAGGAACTTTCAAAATTTGTTAACCATTAAATAAAACTTAAAATGTCACTGAATTGTCTTTGCATAATCGCTAATTACAATATATATAATATATATATTTTAATGTATTTGCAATATAAAATCTATTTTTACAATATCTAAAATCTGTCTCTAAATATTTTAATTGAGTCAAATACACCGCTAATACAAATATTTTATTAATCATTCTACATTCAAATATCATGCGTAACATATTCACGCGACTTTCTCTTGATGTAGTTGATTCATTATTATAAAATTGACAACTTTTCATGAAACTTGCAAATTTTACTCATTTGCCTTAGATCAATATAGATGCAGACACATTTATCTATCCAAGCAGGAATTAGTTCAAGTGGTTACATTGTAGTCCAGAAGTCAACGCCATAATTGAACCAATCCACATAAAAATTGTAATATATCACACATTCCTCAAAACCCCCTAAAATCAATTTTGAATATGAATATTCCCTAGGATGAGAAGGGGAACATACCCGTCTTAGGGCCCTCCAGGATATTAAGATTCCTCATAGATTTTAACCTGGTGGAGGTGCTGTAGGCGAAAGGGTGGCCCATGGCACATGATAAGCTGCTGTAGACTAGCCTACGGCACCAAGGGGCAAAGCACATTAGATCATGTAGGTCACAGTGCAACGGGCCCCTTCACCCTTCCCTCCGCCAAATCAATTTTTCTGTAACTAAAATTTTCAAACAAAAGTGATAGGTTTGTATTCTGCGCACTTAGCCTACCAAGTTTCTATTCTATATCACAGGGCCTCCCATTGTGAGCTTAAGAGCTCCGATAGTGTTCCCCAAATAAACTATTAATCAGCCCAATCCCAGGTGATAGAGCACTATCAGTCATTTCGACCATAGATGGAACAAAAAGGTAGAGAGTTATGATTAACACCTGCAAACTTCAGTCGGAGATCAAAAGACTATAACCCGCAGAGAAGTAGATGGGGTAGAAAATGTATAGATTTTTCACTTTCTCTTGGGAAATGGTGTGACGTCCCCACGGTGCAGATGACGCGACCAAAGAATTCAAGAGGAAACTAGCTTGGATTAGATAAGAAGCAGTCAAGACGCCCACCATATCACTGAAGTCAGGATAGGTTTGATGTCAAGAGATATCTTTGATTCCAAGTTCGGCAAAAGAAGTCCAGCGCCAAACTTGAAAAACATAAAAATTCTCACAAAAAAGATGTTCTAAGAGTCAATTTTGTAGCAGTGTTTTGGTAAGGAAGGCCACCCGTCCATCAGATCTCCTCCTTAGCTTTTCCTCTCTCTCTCCACCCCAAAAAAGGTTCAGTATGCGTGGGTATAATGAGCCCTCCAAGAGTAACCTGAAGTGACTCATTTTCCCCTGGAGAGGATGTTTTATCTTATGAGCCATTTCCCAAAGGTCTCAAAAGCAGTTCGAGTCCGTAGTACTTGCCACTGACTTGCTAATTCTAGAGCCATCTTCAACTCCTCGCCTGGATAGGAAAAAGAAAAGAAGGTAAGGAATTTTCTTTAATACCTCTTTAATCAATATCAAAAGATATCGTATCTGTAGGTAAAGATGTGTGCGAATCATAATTGGGGTATTCTTTTGATTGTAAGAAGGATATGATGTCTCCACAGCTTAGAAAATCAAATAGATTACCATGGAGTGATAAATTTGTGGGTCCATCGAAGAGGAAGGCATTGGAGTAGGAAAGATACACCGTGGAGTGTGGTAATTTAGTCACCTTTTATGACATCCAAGACGGGAGTATGCCTATTACCAAAACCCGAACTTGCAGAGACCAAGTTTAATGAGAAAATCGATACAGACGTTTCTGATTAAATCATTCATTTAAGTCGCACTACCGGTTAATGAATTTTGCCCGATACCTGATGCGATAATAATACCTAAACGGAATACGAAGTTTGTCAGGCTTCTTCTGATTTTTCGTTTTTAAGATATTTTGTTAACACACAAAAAGTTTATTCGCCAAAAAACATTTTTTTCGCACTCAGAAGACTTCAAAACATGTATTTCCGGTGAAAACACAATTTCGAAAATTTGCCACGATCGTAATACTTCCTCTTACTACTACGTGGATGAGAAAGTAAAGCAAAATGACCTATTCTATAAAATCGCACTTGCAGGTAAACAATTTACTCTGCGAGGTTATCTCAAATGTTTATACGTGGAATTAGCATTTCAAATTTAACGGAAATCATTGTAGTTTTATTTCGAGAGAAAACTTTGAAAACTATCCAAAAGCTTGTTCTGTAGAAAAAAACTGAAACTGATTTTCCCATTCTATATTCTACTGTAGTGTCACTTCCTTCCTCATTGATGGATATTGACTGAACCCAAATCAGATGCGATTGTGAATGAGCTCAAACCGGCCCATGTTCATATCTGAAAAAGAAGTTTTGATTTTTGAGTTTTCTTTTGTTGACCGTTCTAAAGAAATTCTTTTATAAAATATGAAACAATTGCAATATTTACTGTAAAAAGTATGTTCGGGGAGATTTAGTGAACACGCTGATTTACATTAGATTAAGTAGTAATACCATATTATTTATAAGTTATATTAGAATTGTTCTTCATGTGAGTAGTATATTTCCAAGAGTAATGTATGTAACTAACAGAAAGTCTCAGGAGGCTCACCTTCTTAGTTCTCTATGGACACAACAGAACAATAGATAGAGGTGAGGTGCTCAATTAAAAAGCACTGCTTCCTACCGTATACACTGTTGCGTAAAGCAACCTCCACCTTGTCTAATTGGCAGTCCCTAAATCATTGTTCGTCCCTTCTTACAACTCCTTACATCCAACCACTCTTTAGCTATGCTGCACATTCAAAGATAATTAGGTACTTCACCCCAACTCTGTCTTCGTCTTGTTTTTACCTTTATTTTTTCTTTATTTTTTGTTTTCTTCCTCACCCATATAGCTCGCTGTTGTATGTTACAACTAGGTAATGTTTAGTTAGGTGATAAATTGTAATTACAAACACATTTAACATTAAAAAGAAAGGTCTGGTTTAGTAAGTAAAGAAAATGGTAATACTTTTATTTTTGGCGTGGCTACATACAGAGCGCGCCTATTGTCTATATAGTTCTGTCATTTATACTTTTATTTTGACTTCAATTATACTATAATACTTACTTACTTCTTTTGTACATTGGCAATATTTATCTGCTTTGTTCTTTAGAATTTCCTCTTTTGTTTCTTCTTTTGTTAAATAAATATTCCTTGTAACTTAGCGCACGTGAAGATGTAATATAAGTTGCATTTATTCCTTAAATCTCTCCCTTACACTATTAATATATATTTATCATCAAATATTCAATAGTTACAAAATTAGGCTTTCTTTCCACTTTGCGTACAAAAAATGCTTCTATTATAAGATTCTTTGAGTCATCCAATTCACAACGCAGTATCACACAAAATTCCGAAATGTATATATGATAGTCAGCATTGGCGGTTCAATTCCATTCAGCTACAAACATTTTAGCTTGCAAAAAAAAAGTTGACCTATTTAAAAGTTAAATGGAAATTTAGGCACTTTTGCAAAAAAAAAAAAAAATGTATAAACATCAGCAAAATGGCTTAAAACTAACAATTGCCACGATCTACGGCACTGCCTCAAAATATAAGAATGATACACATGGAAATACACATATATCATACATTCGTACCATATTGTAACGTTACTATCACTACTTTTTACTATTGTCATTGACCCGACACATCCTAAGCACCACCGATACACCAATGTTACTAGCCCATTTAACCACTAAGGGAATGAGCACCGCCCAAAATCTCGAAAGTGTGAGATCCAAAAAAAGGAATCATAGTCATTTTCAAGAACATAGTGAAGGTAGTTTAAGAACATATGGTTCATACAAATAGTATTCATCAAGAGGTTCTATTTCACAGAAATGGATATCCATTCAAATTGCTTAATGTATTGTTAATGAATTCCTTGCCATATTCAAGGTAGTTTAAGAACATAAGGTTCATACAAAAAGTATTCATCAAGAAGTTCTATTTCACAGAAAAGTATACCCATTCAAATTGCTTAATGTATTGTTAATGAATTCCTTGCCATATTCAGTAGTTCCGAGATGGGGATCAAAGTGTACGCGTCCGAGATTGTTTTCGGATATCCAACTATACGAACAACACCATTCGCCAGCGCAGCCTTTTTATATTCGTCCGTTCGACGTAGAATGGCTAAATAGCCGGATTTTATGGCGTAGGAAAAAAAAAGTTCTGAGAGAATTTCAATAAGGTGGAATATATCAGTATTCAGTAGTACAATGATAGTATTGCTCTTCGATCGGATGCGATCCAATACTACTGGAAAGTTTTCTTTGAGACTTTTATGTATTGCATGTTGCCCACTTTCTAATTTAAGAGTTTTTTATTTCAAAACAAGAGCAGATCCCGAGCTTCCTTCATACCTCCCATAAGTAAGCACGCTTAATAAACAAACACTACTCTATATTCCTAATACTTTATATTTTGGAAGGACATAGCAAAAACTAACTTTCCATTGTGTGCACATTCATTCACTACGCCTATCTATTGATTCCTCTAAGAAACCAAATATTAAAACTAAGTTAAATCCTACGATTAATTTTTTTTAAACGCATTCATTTCCCATTTTAAAACAAATTATTTCCATCACTTAGCGAACGATTCTCTTAAATACTAATTTCTCCAGATATTGCTAGCGATTATCACAGCAAGGTTTAGGCAATTGAGAAGATGTTAAGGCAGGTAGAGAGACAAAGTTTGCTTAGAATTCATAACGTAGCACTCGTTCGAACACCGGAGCAGACTTTTGTGTTTAATAATGTATTAATTTGAGCAATCTATAGTAAACAGTGAATGCCATTCGTGTGCTAGTTGATATAAAGCCTGCCTAATTTGAAAAATTATTACAAAAAATATTTATATTTTAAAAAGGAAGTACTCATTCTGTTTTCCATTATATAAAAAAAAAAAAAATGAATCTTATCGCAATGTCATGATTAATCCCTTTATTTGGTGAAATGACTGAATAATATAAAAATATTTTGGCCTAATAAAATATGCACCCTTTAGAAATGTGTCGAAAGTGATTTCTTCTCCACAGGACAAGGTCGACAACGGACCAAACTTGCACCGACGGAATGTTAAAAATCTGAGCATCCTTTCCCATGTATATATATATTTTCCCCGGAGGGAAAGCCAGTTTACTTCCTCCTCTACAGTACACTTCACTAAGAGTACCCAGTGACAGATTCCTGTGGGGAAAGAATAAGGGACAGCTTGTAGTCCACTATTCTTCGTCTTCGATCCTGGTTGGCAACGTCCCTACATGCAAATACATTGTAAAAGAAGTGGCAAAGCTGTTGTTGGATATGTTAGCGCTTGTACACTTTGAGGGTACCTAAGACATGTACTGTAAAGTCTGTAAGAGTAGTTTTCTGGATGTATGTGGCAGCTGTGTGACCAAGCTTGGATATTAAAGTGTCCGAGTTAGAATGGAACTGTATGTACGTGTATGTATGTATATACAACGGACTGTTTATGTGTACGTTCCAGAGCACTACGTCTACAATGCTTGGAATCTTGCGAATAAAATGGATGGCTATGTAGAAGTAAGAGAAAGATATGCGTGCTTATGTGTGTGTGTGTGTGTGTGTGTGTGTGTGTGTGTGTGTGTATGTGTGTGTGTGTAAAGTGTATTAATGTGTATGTAGGCGCGCCTGTTTATGTGGCGGTAGTTGTATGTGTGAGATCGATGCCGGCCTTCTCTAAATCAGGTCGCCAGGAATGTTCACATGCCAGCCGAGCCTTACGGGACGTCTAGATATGTTTGGTAATGAGCATCCAGTAGAGATATCGCACGTCTTCAACTTTACTTAGATGGAGAGTGGTCTTTGAGAACTTGAGTGGAGATTCCCTGTACAAACCAGACTTACTGAATACATTCTTCCCCCTTTTTAACCAACCTTTTTTTCTTTTTTACAAAAAAAAAAGATTATACTCATTTTAAATAGTATGGAATGTTTAATTGCAATCAACTGTTTGTTACTTAAGCTTTTACAACATTTCCAGAAATAACTACCCTAGCAATAAATATCAAGCTGGCACGCTATAAGCACAATTCCCCTTTTTATATGCTTAAAGTATTACCAACTGTTTAATCATAAATTACTTAAAAGAAATATCTACTTTATTCGCCATAATTATTGTATTCATTAAGTTGATTTAATGAAGTTGAACATATTTTCCTATTTTGAAACTGCTGCTCGTCACCTTAAAGACCTTCATTTTTAGAACTAAAACATTATTTAAAAAGAAATAGGAAAAATTAGGAAGGTAATTTGAAAAATACTGGGAAATCCTGAGTTTTTGCTTTAAAGCATGCTTCTATAAATTGCTTAATAAAGCAATAATCTACTTCAATGTTGATCCTGGGTTAATTTTTTGACCAACACTCTTAAATATAAACAAGTAACCAATCTGGAGAAATCTATTTCTCAACTCATGATTTTTTTGGGTTTTGTGAGAAGTTGATCAAGATAGCCTGAAAGACCAAATAATTTTAAGTTTTTTTATCATATCCAATTAAACCAAGGCTATTAATGGTAAACCAAGGCTAGTGGTAAACATTGCTACCTTATATATCTGAGCCAAATAGATAAATAGATCCATGCAAAATATGAAAATAACAATTTCATAACTCACACCTGTTCATTTCGAGCTTTCGATCGATTATTACTCTAGTTAGTCTTAGGAATCTGAAGCCATTTTCATGCAAAACATTAAGTTTTTCCAGTTAAGAACTGTCAATGGTTTGGTTTAAACTGATTTTTGACCCTTATTACAATAGACTTATTCTCGCTCAGAAGAAAACTAATACTTGCAACAACCACAATGGATGATTGTTATATAAAGCTGAAGAGGAAAGGAGCCTCACTTCCCCGCCATCTTGCACATGAAAGTGCGTGGAGCTTAATTTTCTATCGCACATGTGATTGGTTGTTAGATAATAAATTCTGTTGAAAGTGTGATGGATGCAAGAAATATAAAAATATATTTAATTTGAAAAAAAATCTAAATTATGAAGAATATGTGACATTCCCTTGCAAAAGGACATTTCAGGTAGAAGACCACTATTGTTTTTTAGAGTTCATGAACTTGATAGCAATGTGTACGCTTTCTTCTCACAGGGGAAGATTTGAAATAACAATTAGAAGACATTCCTTCAACGCAGTTTATTGTAGACACCGAAGCAGAACACTTGTTTTTCGCTCTCTTAGCATCATTGCATATTAATAAGTTTATAATATCTTGCAAATAACTTGTAGTTATTATTTCAATAGAATATATTTATTGTTAGCAGTGGTGACTACTTTCTTATTTCTGATACTTCACTCTCTTGAACATATATACTTACAAGCCCTTTTACTAAACCGCTCACGCCACAAGCTAACAGCACACAAACACACAACATCACCAATTACATTTCATTGGTGGCAGCGGTGGAATATTTTCAACCAGAATCCACAAAATTAACAAGTACGTACAATTTTCAATTTACTGATTAAACAGGGCGCTAGTGCTACTTAGTGTACAGCTTGATATTGCTCTTAAAATCAAAGTGATTTAAGTAGGTAAAAGTGGGTATATGAGTGCGCGGAGCTATTCTTAAGTCATTTGAAGCTCTCTACTTGAAAGCATCTTGATTTACACTGTTGAATCTGATGTTATTTTTTGTTTCGAACTTGTAAATAAACAGTGAATTATAGGTTAGATGAGTACATGGACATTTTAGTATTTTATTTTTTAGAGAATTTTAATTATTAATTCTCCCACATGGAGACTAATGATGAAAATGTCAGCTGTGAACCAGATGGCACGATCACTAGAAGTGTCAGTCTAAACAAAAGCTCAAAAAGATCATTTTTAAATTCAAACACTCCACAAAAAGTTTAAAAAAATAAAGTCAAGCCTATTTCTACCGTAGACACCAACGATAATGAACAAAAACTGTGTAATATCAATAATTCGTTGGAAGCAATTTCACAAAGTGACATGCAAACAGAAAATCAAATAAACCGTACTCTGAAAGAAGTTAGTCTAACAGATTCCATATTTTGCACTCCAAATCCCTTTGCACCCCTCAGTGTGGATGATAGGGAGCCACAGGAAGAAATTCAGCCAGTAAAAAATACAAAACCTCCACCAATTTTCATAAAGAATATTTCAAATTACGTAGATTTTTGCAAGACTTTGAGCCAGCAATTAGGGCCAGATTCTTTTGACTGTAAGTCTCGTGTAGATAGTGCTATGCTATCTACAAAAACAGTTGATGGATACAGAGCGGCCATACACTACTTACAAGGGACAAAAGCCGAATTTCACACATACCAAATTAAAAGTGAAAAAGCCTTCCGAGTAGTAATACGACACCTACACCACTCCACACCAACAACAATAATAAAAGAAGATTTAGAACGCCACAATTTCAAAGTTAGGAACATCACAAATGTTAAACACCCCACCACAAAATCACCACTTCCATTATTCTTTGTATATCTGGACCCACAAGAAAACAACAAAGAAATATTTAACTTGAGAACCCTTGTATATACAATTGTAAAAATAGAAGAGCCACATAAGACCACAGAAATATTACAGTGTAAAAGATGCCAACAATATGGTCACACAAGGTCATATTGCAACCATAATCCGAGGTGCGTAAAATGTGCAGGCCCCCATCCATCATCAGACTGTACAAAACCTCGGGAGCAACCTCCAACTTGTGCCCTTTGCTTAGGGAATCACCCAGCAAACTATAGGGGTTGTGTAACCCATAAAGAATTACGACTCAGGAGAAGAACCAGCCTTGACAGAAGTGGAAATCGGCCTCATCTTGGCGCAGTCTCCCGTTCAGCTATGCCAGCACCTGCAGCCAACGAATTTCCGCAGCTAGCACCTGAAGAACCAAGGCACCAAGGAACCTCCAGGCCATTTAATAGTAACAGTCCATCATATGCGAGGGTCGTGGGGCCGTCAGCGGCTCAGCCTACACTGGTACTTCCCTCTCCTATCTCTAACGACCTTACCTCTCTTCTCACTACATTTATCTCTGAATTCAAATCTCTCATCACACCTCTCATCACTCTTCTCACGTCTCTCGTTACTGAGCTCAATCCTAAATTGTCTCGTTGATCAATTCTCAGCATTCGCTCACTATTCTCTTTTGGAATTCCAATGGGTTGAACTCTCACAGAGACGAATTAGACATTTTCCTACATGACAAACGAATAGACGTAGCACTTATCACAGAAACTCACTTTACAGGACGATCTAACTTTTACATACCCTGCTACACAACTCACAGGACCGATCACCCAGACGATACATCCCATGGTGGAGCTGCAATATTAATAAAAAATACTTTGGTTCACCACCGATTACCTGCTTATCAAAATGAACTCATTCAATCTGCAGCAATTAATTTAGACTGCCAACCTTTTAACTTTACTCTGGCAACAGTTTACTGCCCTCCAAATAAATCTATTTCTTCTGTGGATTTCGAGACATTCTTCCTTACTCTTGGACCCAGATTTCTAGCTGGTGGGGACTATAATGCTAAGCACCCTCAATGGGGCTGCCGAACTTCTAATCCTCGCGGGCGAACTCTTCTACACACACTCACTCATTCTCATTATACCGTCTTTTCTCCAGACCAACCTACATACTGGCCGACATCACCATCCAAATTACCAGACATACTCGACATTTTTATCTCTTCCAAAATCTCATCTCAATATCTCGACACCTATACACTCACTGACCTCTCCTCCGCCCATAGCCCTGTTCTTCTTACCCTCAGCACGATTCCAAAACCTGCTTCATCACGTCCTGCCTTGATTACTGGACCTATTGACTGGACACTTTTCGGAAATACCCTTGACAGCAAACTGAATCTGCTAATCTCCCTAAAAACGCCAGATGGAATAGATCACGCAGTAAACTTTCTAACTACTTCAATACAAACTTCCATTTGGGACTCTACCAAACAAACTTTCTACAAGACCGAATCCCGAACACGTAACCTTCCTGTTTTAATCAGAATGCTAATTGGAGAAAAACGACGAGCTCGAGCAGTATGGCAACGTACCCACTACCCGAGTGACAGACTGATTTACAACAGACTGACTAGACGGTTAAAACGTGAACTTCAAAACTTCAGATCCCTGAAATACGAAGAATATGTTACCTCCCTGGCATCTGACCGCAAATCACTCTGGACCGCTACCAAACGACTACTCTCTTACAAACTTGTTCCTTCTCCTTTAAGACGTAATAACGGAACATGGACGAAATCAGACTTAGAAAAAGCCATCGAATTCAAAGACCACCTGAGCAACATATTCACACCTCATCCAGACACTAGTGACGACATACACTCTGCTGAAATACTAACTGACTTAGATACCGCCTTGCCTCTCTGTCTCCCTCCAAAAGCGTTCACTCCTTCTGAGGTAAAATATTTAATAAAATCCTTACCAAAGAAAAAATCTCCGGGTTTGACTTAATAACTTCAGAAATTCTTCGTCATCTACCACAAAAGGCAATAGTATATCTTACCTACATCTTTAACTCAGTACTGAGAACTACATATTTTCCGGCATTATGGAAATTTTCAGTCATAAAAATGATTCCCAAACCAAATAAACCTTCTCATCTTCCATCCTCTTACCGGCCCATCAGTCTGTTACCGATCATGGGGAAACTGTTAGAAAAATTATTGCTAAAACGCATCTGTCCTATTCTTGAAACTGCAAATGTCATCCCCTCTCATCAGTTTGGATTTCGTCAACAACACAGTACCATACACCAATGCCATAGAGTAGTGGATGCCATTTCTTCTTCTCTCGAACGGAAACAATATTGCTCCGGGGCCTTCCTTGATGTGGCTCAAGCCTTTGATCGAGTATGGCATCCGGGGCTGTTGTGGAAGTTAAAGAGAAATCTTCCTTCTACTTACTACTTAATTATGAAATCTTATCTTACAGACCGTTTCTTTCAGGTTAGTTGTGGCTCTGCCACTTCTGATTACTCTCCTGCTCTAGCCGGCGTCCCTCAAGGTAGTATACTTGGTCCTCTTCTCTATACTGTATATACAGCAGACATACCGACTCACACTAACACAATACTATGCACTTACGCTGACGACACCGCCATTCTTGCTTCCAGTTCCGACCCTGTAACAGCTTCCACTCACTTACAGATACACTTAGACATACTTGAACCTTGGGCCAAAAAATGGCGATTAAAATTTAACCCTCAGAAGTGTCAACACATCACTTTTACTCTGCGACGTCATACTTCTCCACCAGTCAGCTTTAACTCTGTACCTCTTTCTCCTGCAAATTTAGTTCGCTACCTTGGGATGTATATCGACAAACGACTAACATGGAACCCACATACTAAACTAAAAAGACTGGAACTCAACAAACGGAATAAACTGTTACTAAGACTAATTGGCAGACGGTCGAAACTTCCAATAGAACATAAACGACTATTATACAACACCATACTTAAACCAATGTGGACTTATGGACTTGAACTGTGGGGTTCAACCAAACGCTCAAACTCACAAAAAATCCAGGCCTTTCAATCAAAAATTCTCCGTCAAATTACAGATGCTCCATTCTACGTTTCAAACTCTTCTCTTCATAAAGATCTCAACATACCCTACGTGACTGAAACAGCTAAAAGTAAATACCGAAAATTCCATAACTCTCTTTCTCTATGCTCTAATCCTCTAATCCAAAATCTCGCCTCCATAGCTATTCCGGACAACCCCCCACGGCGGCTGAGGCGTTGCTGGCCCCGCGACCATCTCATGGATTAATAACCAACTGAAGCGGGAGTGTTGCCAGTGGGCAGCTTCTCTCCTCCAGCCAATCACGTCCACAGCATCATTCATCAGATTTACTGATTGCATTGTTTTGTAGATAGTAAATGGCAAATAAAATTACAAAAAAAAAAAAAAAAAAAAAATAATCAAACAATTATCCATCAGATAATCTATTGCTTTTTTCAATTATTTTCTTAGCGGAAATATCTTAAATATTTCCCATAATTGAATTTTCTATTGACTTTCATTTTTAACATTTTGTATTTCTACCACTATACCCCAATCTTTGTGAATTTTGATTTTATGAGTGCTCTTAATAGATCGTAAATTGTAAAAATATTAAGGGACCATAAACCTCGACTAACACGCAACATTTCTAAATGGAAATGGATCAACAACACAACATTTCCAAATGGAAATTGAAACACACTAAATCACATAAAAACAAAACATTAAATCCTTAACTAAAATCTTAACACTTTATCTTAGTAATTAGCTCTCTTGTGTTTTAAAAAACCTTATTCAATACCCTTACTTCATTTTTTTTTTTTGTATTGGTTATCACCACACTAATAAATAGATTTTCGTGGTGCTATGTTTTAAAAATATATAAAATATTATGTCTAGTTTAATTATACTTATTCATTTAAATTTTATTGCTATACATTTATTATTTATTTATTACTATAAATTTTTCTGTAATGTATCTATATGTTAATTTGTTTTTGAATTATTTAAGAATTTTTTCGTTTATATAGAATCACTTCAAGAAAAACATATGCATTTTCGTTTATATAGAGTCATATTAACAAAAACACATATATGCATATAGAGTCACTTCAAGAATTCAAGAAATTACGTGCATCCCTACAGCACCATCACTCAGAAGCCTATATTGATCGCCTTGCCAGTTACTTTTTCATCAGCAACACTCGCCAAGCAGTGTTTGCCAATCAGCCTACCACCAGACGCTCATCCACTCAAGCAGCGTTCGCTCGAGAAGAAGACGTTCCATCACCAGAGTAATGCTCAATCACACATTTGCTCGAGAAGAAGACGATCCATCAAAAAGCAACGCTCACACATTCAAGCAGCGTTTGCTCCAGAACAAGATGACTGTAGTCTACTATACAGACTACCTCGCAGAGGTTACACATACGCCTCTCGCCATACCAGAAAAAAACCTTCAAGCCTCTACAACTCTGAATTACCTCCCAAATTTTTCGTGCCGAAAAATTTCTCCAGGAAGGGGGATAATGTGATGGATGCAAGAAATATAAAAATATATTTAATTTGAAAAAAAAAATCAAAATTATTAAAATATGTGGCATTCCCTTGCAAAAGGGCATTTCAGGTAGAAGACCACTATTGTCATTTAGAGTTCATGAGCATGATAGCATTGTGTACACTTCTTCTCACAGGGGAAGAATTGAAATAACAATTAGAAGACATTCCTTCAATATATAGTTTGTTGTAGACACCGAAGCAGAATACTTGTTCTTCGCTCTCTTAGCATCAGTGCCTATTAATAAGTTTAAAATATAATGTAGTTATTATTTCAATAGAATATATTTATCGTTAGCAGTGGTGACTACTTTCTTATTTCTCATACTTCACTCTCTTAAACATACATATATTTACAAGCCCTTTTACTAAACCGCTCACGCCGCAAGCTACCAGCACACAAACACACAACATCAATTACATTTCATAAGTCTCTCTGTCTTTTTATAAAAATTGCGGCAGAGTTTTGTTCTTGAAAACCGTTTAATTATTTTTTTTTTTCCTTTTGAAGTTTTCTGAAATTAATGGTGAAATATCGATTTATGTCCAGCTGCGAATGTGTCTTTAATTTGAAGCTCTTAGTATTTTAAATTGCTCTAATTGTTTATTATTTTTAGGTACTAGGGGTTCTGATTCATGATCTCAGTCGAAGGATAAGAGGGCAGCAATATAGCTGAAAAATCCAAGAAAAGCTAAAATTAATGTTCCCACCACTTATGGTAGATAAAACTGGTCCCATTGAATATGAAAAAGAAATTTTCCATTTCCTTTTAGTAAAAGTCATGCTGGAGAATTTTTATCACTAAGATAGTTCAGTAAGTTCAACCAGTCGAGATAGCTGTGTGTGTGGGGGGGGGGCACAGAAATCGTTTTTGTTATGTATTGCATTGATGGAAAATAATATGAGAGAAGGGGCTTGCTTCTGGTGAATTCCCAAAGATAGTTTTTTTTTTAATTTAAGGCGTGTCATAAGGGCGTCATTGGCGCCCGGAAGACTTCTCAGTGCACTACCGGCCTCCGGACAGTGTTCTCTCGATACAGGCAACACTGTCCATCACCGGACCGTGAGTTGTAGAAGCTTCTAGGACAAAATCTAAGGGCAGCACATCTGGACTCGAACCCCGGGATCTCAGCACGGGATCTAAGCCACTTAGCTATTCCTTTCCTAAGATATAAAGTTGTTTTTTTTTTTTAAAAAGAAACCATCATAATTTTGAAATATTGGTTATAAATGTTTGAAATCACTAATCATTTGCAGAAGAATCACTAACTTTCTGTTACAAGTGTAGTGTGTTACAGAAACATTAAGTTGAAGTCGTCAACTCTCTACACAAACTTGATTGCCTTTCTCCGACGATGGATAAAAATCCGAAACCGGTCAGAAATATTAGAAATATGCATGCTACAGCGGAAAAATCCCTGATGATATCCAGCATTGCGGACTCATCCACATATTCAATAATATTCAGTTCACCTTTTTTCCAATAAGTCAGTAACACTACTCTGAAACGACTTACACTATTTATTATACACACAAGTATATCAATATACTCGTATAATACTAAGAAATTAATGTTTGGTCGTTTTTCGGGCCGTTAGAATATATACTCGTGTTATTAAAATTCGTGTGTTTCGGCTAGAATTAAAAGAAACAGACGAATTACAGCCAACGTTGCAATAAATTTATTATCTTTTTAAGATTTATAAAATCTTGTTTTAAAGATTGTAAAATAAACAAACATATACTATAAAATATAATGAGCACAATACTAAGTTAAAATTATGCTCACTTTTACTACATTGTGAATAAAAATTTTTTCCCTCGTCCAAACCACATTAAATTTCCTTCTTTAGAAAGATAATGCCGAATCAGTGAATAAATAATTTTTTTTATGTTTTGTTTTAAGAAACTAATAAATAATTCAGCCAAATTTATTCGCGTTCTGTTAAATGTTGTTAGATTTTAAAAATAATAATCTTTGTGAAGTATAAAGAAATTAACAAAGCTTTTTTTACCTTATCCATAATTAATAAATGGAACCCAAAACTAATCGTTTCAATGATTTTTGCGAGTCTATTTGGAAATGTCCTCTGATATAAGATTAAATGTTGGTGGAATGGTAGTAAAAAAAATAATAAAGATAAACAATACAAGATTAAAAGGAAAATCTTATTCAATTAACTTAATGATTAGAAAATTAATTTAAAATATTAAAACTGAATAAATTATAAATATTTTATTTATGAAAGAATATGACAAATGTTATTTTGTTACAAATACAATAAGAAAATATTATATTAACGGATGAAGTTGACATATTTCTGTGTAAAACTGGAGAAAAGTTTGAAATAGACAAGTTGGCTCAGATCTGAAGTGACATGCTTAGGACACCTGTCCGAAAATTAGAAAGACAGCGGTATCACTTTGTCACCCATTGTTCCATACCCCACTATTACTTCCACCCCTAAGTAATGTATATATATATATATATGCCTTCATATCATTCACTTCCACCCATCTTGCCTAGAGTTCTCTAAGGCTTTCAAACATTCTTGCTAGAAGTATTTCTTTACTTGTTACTTTTAGAAACATAAAATTTCTTTTTAAAATACAATTTTAGTAAATATGTTGTAGTATTTTTTGTTCTTAATTAAATAATAATATTAATCATTTATTGAATAAACAATGTGGTTGGAAAATCGATGTTGCACTGTGTATAATTCGTTAAAAATCTTACCTTGCTCTTTTTTTCCTTTTGTTGATCATTTTGGGGAATTTCCCTGTTCCTGATTTGAGGAATGAGAAAAAAGATTTGAAATGTTGTCCTTCCATATAATTCACTAATACGGCATAGTGATAAAAAGCTCAAGTCTATATTAGAGACTATCAGAAATTCGAAATAATTTCTATTGTGGTTTGATTTAATTCGTGTTTGATGTCACATGTCCTCAAAACCTAACTCAAAAATGAAAAATTTACAGACATCTAACTGATGATCAGAAGAAGGGATATGATAAGATGGGTTCAATTAGCATCTGTTAATCAACATTGCTTAATAACCATGTATTTCTAAAGTATGTATTAATAATGTCTTTAAATTGCCACAACTAATTGTAATAAGTCAATTTGACTATTTTATAGAGGCAAGTGGCCACTCTTTCTAGGCTGATCACTCTGGCAGAAAGTTATTTGGGCAATGGTCACTTTTCGTCTTCTGCTAAGTTATCAGAGGATAGTTAAGGAGACATTATGATTGGTGTTTCATAAGTGTGCCTAGTTTCTTGTAGAATCTCTTATTTATAAGCTGTATGTCGGTTTGAAGAGCGGTATTTGGTAGCATACAGGGGCAGTGTGAAATATTGTTTTGTTGAACTGTAAAATCTGTTTAGTGTGTCGGTTTAGCAATAATAAAATTTAAGTTATTTATTAATAAAAATTGTTAATTTTTATTTTTTATGATTATTTTAGTTTTTCATGAGTTTTTTAAGAATAACCATAATAATAATATTAATTGTAATAATATTATTGAATTTTTTTTTTTAATTTCTTTTACTGTTAGTCATTTTTTTTTTGGAAAGATATTTACATGAAAATCAATTTTATGTGCACAATGTTATAATTATTCATAAAATTGTTTACGTTATGAAATATACAATATACTGTAATGACAATTTTATATCAAAACCTAATGTCAACGGCTTTGCTAGAAAACTCAGAAAATGAATTTCTTTGGAAAATATTTCAAACAAAAATATAGATTTAAATAATTGTGTAATTGTACCAGATTTTAAAGGAAATCTTTTATCTTTTTCGAGAAACCTAGAAAAGAAATAAACATATTTATTAAAATTACTTCCGTTCAAACGATTTCAAGAACACTTTATTTTTCACACAAATTGAAAATTATATAAATTGATGACAATGGAATCGTATCCCCCCCTCCCAGTTTGGTTAGTATATGAAATATATAATATACTTAGATACAAATAATTGTGTTTTTAAAAATTTTTTTTCATTGCAGTTATGAAGATTCTTCAAATTGCATTCCATTTATCTTGTGTGAATCACAGATATAAGGAAAATGATGCAGCTACTAACAGAGAATGTCAGTGTTTTATAGACTAGTTCTATATGTGTACTATTACAGTGGCGGTGTTCATGTGGAAGTATGCCAGCGAAAGAAGATGTGAGGTTGTCCGGCGCTCGTCACTAGAAGACAGCTGCCCGATCGATATACCTGATGCAGCTGTCCAACTGGCCGTGACGTCACCTCTGCAACAACACCTTACCCCCTTCCACATTTACTCCCTCTTTTCTTATCCCCACTCTTACCTAGGAAAAGGCCTATATCCGCATATACCTTGGATGTTTTAACCAAGACACCAATCTAGTGAAGCAACAGACAGTATCACTGTCTTCGCTTCCTATTCCATACTTCCTCGCAGTTCAGACTTGGTTTCATATTGTATCAAGTTATTATATTCACTTGAAATACTATCAAAATTTTTAAGGGAGAAATATATTATATTTTTTTATTAAAAAAAAATAATAACAATAAAAAAAATACACTTTTTCTTCTGTTTTGTATTTTGAATTTTGGCTAATTTGTATTTTCACTTTTTATTGTCAATCTTAACAAATTTTTGAAATTTCCCTTTTAGCAGAAATATATATTTTGAAGTAAAATTGTGTGTGTGTGTGTATGCCAATTTTATAACTCAGAAACTTGGAGTAATCTCAAATGTATATTTTGACTAAGAATTTCCATTCTTTGACAAATATCCAAAAATAAGAAGTGAGATTACTAACTGATTATTTCTTGTTTGTTTTTTCCTTGCCGTTTAATTTAAATATTTCATTATTAGGAGTCATAATGAGGGTATTTGAGATATAGGGTGACCAGAGTTATATGCTCCACCCACTTTTTTTTTAAACGTCGGGAAATTTCGAAAAAATAGAAAACACGTATTTAATCATTTTTAGTCTAGTTTATTTTCAGTGATTGAACCATTTTTTTATACCCCAATATCCCGAGATACAGCATCCAACTTTTTTTTTCAAATGGAACATTATATTTTTTTTTGCATATTTTTATAGTAATTGAGCCTCTAAAAAAATTTAAAAAAACAAAAATTAAAATCGGTTAGGTTTTTCAAAAGTTATGGTAATTTAAAGTATGAAA
>JAAEAF010005515.1:0-54943 GCA_011037195.1 Triatoma infestans
GCTCCTACTTGGGCCGAAGCTCAAAGAAAAATGAATTTACTAAAATTATATTGCGATGAAAACTTATTAACAGTCAATATCAAAAAAACAGTGCCTCTGGTTTTTACTAAATCCGGTAACTTTACAGAAATGAAGCGTTTAAAATATGGAAATGATTTTATTGATTACCAGAAAAGTTTTGTTTACCTGGGCGTACCTTTTGCTTCTTCCGCTAAATTCACACAGGCTAGTAAGCATTTTTTGGGGAGGAATATAGCTGCAACTCAATCTGTTCTGGCCCTTTTAAAATCATGCAAAAGCGACAAGTGGGAAACAAAATGTAGACTTTTCGATGCAATTTCAGAAAGTGTATTATTGTATATGTCTGAGATATGGGCATGTAGACATACTAACGAAATTGAGAGAGGCCAATTACGATTTTTTAAGATGTTACTACATCTTTCTAGAAACACTCCCGATCCTTATGTAAGGATGGAATGTGGAAGAGTCCATTTGAAATTTAAAGTTTTTAAAGGAATGATAGGCTGGTGGCTGACTATTTTGAGTATGCCTGATCACCGTTTATCTAAAATGTGCTACTTAAGACTTTTGGAATTGGTGGACAATAATGAAGTGCCATGCAATTGGGTACGGGAGTTAAAAAACTATATTTTGGGCATAGGTTTTGATAATGTATGGCAAACGCAGGACTTGAAATTAATTAAAGAGAACTATCAGTCTCTCTTAACGTCTTTTAAAAATAATCTTATAAGCCGGGATGTTGAGGCCATTTTAAACAGCAGATTTAATCTTACATACCGCAGTCTTAGTACTTTTGACTTAACCGAGCCCCATTTCCAAATAAATATGCACATAAATAAATTAAGACTAATCGTACAATTAAGGCTTGCCAATAAGAAAATGTGTAGCATATATTTTAATAAACAGCGTCATTATTTCGATATTCAGGTAATTTGTACACTTTGTCAGTTGCATGCACCGGACAATTTAGCACATTTCTTAACTAAATGCCCCGCTCTGTCCTCGTTTAGGTCAAAATATATACTGAAATATTGTCCAATGCCCCCAGTCTCTGAGTCTGATATATTCATTTCATTGATGGATTTTTCGACTGCTGATCATGAAAATAAAATAAAAGATATATTTTTGTTCTGCTCGGAAAGCTTTAGGCTGAGAAAGATATTATCCAGTTGATCTTTGTTCATTTTCCTTTATTCTGATTTTTGCATTTCTTGAATGTATTTAATTTTATGTATTTGTATTAATTTTATATATTTGTCCTCACTTGATATATTTGTATTTATTTATATTTTATTTAAGGTTCATTAAAATGCTATAATTTGTAAACGCACATTGTTTTGCACTTTTACTGCTTATGTCTATTCTTAATTGTACTTATTATTATTGTAGTCAAAACTTTCAACTTTAATTATGTGCTGTCTATTGTATTTTTTATTTTTTTATTTTTTGCTTTCTTATTTTCGTATTAGTTTTAAAATTCTCATTTCATTTTCAGTCAAATCATTCATTTCTTCTTTTTTTTTTCTTTTTTTTTAATTTTTTTCATTTTGTTTGTAATTATGTTTGCATCCTTGAATTAGTTACAAAAGGAAAGCGAAAAAAAAGAATGAGAAAATAGTAGCACTCATTTCTTTTTCTAATCTGGATTGTATTATTTTTGTAATGTTTTATTTTTTTATTATTGGGAGTTTTTGTTTTGTTTACATAATTGTATAGATATGTGTATTGGTTGCCAACTTCCTCTGTATGCCTTCAAGGCAAAAACAGAGTATTAAATAAATAAAATAAATAAACTTGAAATAACATGTGGTGGAAACGAAAACAAGCAAAAATTGGCTGTGGTCAAAAGAAAAAAAATACTTTTCAACTTTAAAAGTTTATTCTATCGACTTTCGGACACCTTTGATGTCCTTCCTCAGAATGTACATGAACGGAAGAAAATGAAAGGAAAAAAAATAAAGGAAGAATGAGTAAAATTTAATAAAACTCGATTAATTAAAGATTCATAGGATCCGAAGAGCGGAAAAACACATTAAATGATTCTAATTTAGTTATTCTCCGTCTAGGCCAAACTAGGAATTCGATTCATATAAATAGAGCAACAGCAATACACTTCAGGATAGTTTACGAACAATTTATAACCAGTCAGCAACCTATATAGTATCTTCTTATTATCACTCAGCCAGTCTGTCTCTTTATATATATATATCTCTCGCTACCTAAGTTTTTTTATTTTACTGTAATGTTTTTGCAGTTTGTGTATTCTTTCATTATATAGTGTTCAGCATACATTCTGGTTTATTTCTCTAGAAACCATTCTCTCTCCTTCTCACTTCCATTATAGCTTTAAAAATGAAACTTTTTCTTTTTTTTCTTAATTCGTTTCTTCTTTCTCTCTTTTTTTTTTTTTTTATGTAGTACCTGTGGAAGGACACTAAAGGTGTCCAAAACGTCGATAGAATAAACTTTTAAAGTTAAGAAGTTTTTTTTTTCTTTGGCCTCCCAGCCAATCAACTTCCTTGCTTGTTTTTTTAACAATGTCCAAACATAACTATTATTTTCATTGATGGCGGTAACAGTTTACATGAGTATAACATATTCACTTCACCCTTTTATCTAAAAGACGAATTTACTGCATACAATGTTATTTAATACTTTTTAACTGTTTCAAGGTTGTGAAATGCATGGAAATAGCTTTTGGAAGGCGTCTTACCTACTATGCCTAATCTTCACAAAAATTAATTTTGTCGGAGATGAATACTTTAGGATGTTTTGAAGATCAAATAGCACCCTAGAGCATCATAGAGTAAAAAAGTAGAACATCCAATTTTAAAGCATATCTCGAAGAACTTCTCTCTATAAGATAGAGCTGCTTAAAAGAAGTAAAGTGGTATAAAACATTCATTCCACTTTCTCTTACCCCGGTTAAAATAAAATAGACAAAAACCTTTACTTTAAACTTGAAAATTTATTACTCAGCTGCCCAAACATACATTATAGTAGTCCTGGGATACATGTTGATTAGTACCTTTAGCAGATAGAAACAGAATATGTTTACAGTTTAATCCAAAATAAGAAAGAGCCAAAAACTTTTCACAAATTAAAAAATAAAATTTAAAATGTAATAACATAAATACCACAAAACATCTTAAAATTAATTTATGCGAAATAAAGTTTCAAAAATAGAAAACGATACGGTTTTATCTGTGCAATCAGGATTCTATGTTTAAATAAATAGTTACCAGCATATTATTGTTGGGGTTATCATCTTAAGCGCTCAAGATTATATTCCTGAAAAAGATGGCGTAATAGCTTAGTTCACCACAAAGCCAGAGCACTTTCTTGGTCCGTAAAATTTTATTCTATTTTTTCAGATTGCCCCCCCTCCCCCAAATAGGATGAAACCTCTATCTGCCACCCTTGTGAAGAGCGCCTTGTCCAACAGTTTCAGTGGGTTTGCTCTTCCAAGCATTTTATTTATTTATTTATTTATTTATTTAACGGATTATAAATCCTTTGTACATAGTATATTCAGTTTCAGCTATTAACATCAACAAGTAGTATAAATATAACTCTAAGGAAATTTGAATCTAAAAAATAATTAAAATCTAAAAAATATTTAATATATATAAATAAGTATATTTATATTTATAATCTATTAATCAGATAATGTATATCAGTCAAGGAAGAGTTTACATTGCATTTGAAATTGACTTTTCTTTAATATAAATTGAGAAAAAATAAAATAACAAAATGAAAATCAACCTTTATGAGAGGGAAGGGTACATCAAATAGACTTATATAAAACAAATAAGTAAAAGTTCAGTAATAAAAAACATAATCAAACCTGAAATATTACGATAACAAAGAAAAAATATAAGTATATACAAGTATTTGATCATAAATATTTCCTAATTACAGGGAAAAGGTACGGTGCGAGGGATTTAGTTTATGGAATGTTGTGCTTGAAGGATAGAAGAAAATCAGTAACTGCGTTTTTAAACTGGATTCTGGAGAGATAAAAATATCTAGTTCGGAACTAAGTTTATTCAGTAATCTTAATGATCGAGGTATTGATGAATTGTATGAGTAGTGATTTCTATAAAATTTTATGAAGAAAAGATTGCGGTGCCTAACGTTTTTGACAGGGACTTGGAAGGTCACTGAGGATAGTAACTCAGAGCTGTCTATTAGGCCATGGATAATATCATAGACCAGTAGCAAATCGAATAATTTCCTCCGATCTGTACAAGTTAGCAATCTGAGATGGTTTCTGAGAATTGTGTAGTCTAATTCCTGTCTGGGGATGTTAAGTTTGAATGCAATCAATCTTAGAAATTTATTTTGAATATTTTCAATAGTTTCAGGTCATAGTTATGTGGGTCATTCACTTGAACCTTATCAGAACCCTTCGGCTCGAAAGCATGAAGATATGCTTCCTTAGGTTCGATCGCTGTATACTCTCTGTTAGACCACCGCAGAAACGAGAAGCTCAAGAAAGTGTTTAAAAAATGGTAGCGTCATTGAACGGGCGAATATTGCCGAGGACATACCTAGAAAGGAGGAGCGCGAATCGTACCCTTATGAAATTCGTCCTCATGGACATAGAAAGAAATGTAGGTCGTCCTTGTGGGACATAGTAAGAATTGAATTTTAATTTCCTTTTGGTTTTGTTTATTTACTTATTTATTTATTTATTTTTTTTTTTTTGACATAAGGACATGATCAGGATTTATTAAACATGGTACACATATACAGAAAGGGCCTTGTCACTTTCTTTGGAAACTAATTTTCGAGAAAATTTATTGTAGGGGGTTCTGGGGGAGCTGGAAGGTCCCGCTCCCCTCAAAAAAGTCGTCTTACTAAGTTTGGATTCCCCCATTGATAAAACATATCAAACAAGTAAATATTTGGTAAAAAAAAAAGTTTTTTTTTTTTTCTAATTTAAGGCGCGGATTTAATATCTATGGTCATTGGCATCCGGAGCATTCTCAGTGTAATGCCGGCCTCCGGACAGTGTTCACTCGCTACAGACAACACTGTCCATGCGCCGGAGATGGAGCTGCAGAGGCTACTAGGAAGAAAAAAATTTAAGAGTAGTACAACTGGACTCGAACCGGTGTCCTCCGCGTGGGAGTCCAGTACGCTAACCACTCAGCTAATCTCTTCCCATGAAAATTTACCAATTATAATACTGTAAATTGCAGAAAGAAAAAAGTCATCTGAGTTTCCCGCCAGATTTTTTTTTTTTATTCCCTACAGATTGAAAGTACAACTTTAACCACTGCTATTAGGGTGGAATATTGTCACATTATTCAACGATTGTAGAGAAATTAATTATAACAGACTGGGAAGCCGCAAAACATTAATTACTGGTTGTAAACTCAAGTTCAAACTATAACAAAACACTTATTATCGCACAATTACAAAGCATATGTATTAAAAAAGTAAAAATATATATTAAATATATACAATGAAAGCAATTCTTACTTAAAATGCTCAGCGTAGATAAATCTCTGCAGGCGTCCGCCAGGGCTCAGTAATATCTCCGACATTGTTCGCGATTTTTATAAACGATATTCTGCTAAAAAAAAGACATTAGCCTTTCGTTATTTGCTGAAGATACTGCTATTTACACTTCATCGTGGCGGGTAGACACAATAATAAATAGACTAACAAAAAAATATTAATAGAATATATATAAATATTTCCATCATTAGAAAATATATGTAAACGAGACTAAAACTCAAAAATATTTTATTCATCAAAAGAAGGCCGATATTAAAACATAAATTGAAAATTAATGATCACTAGATAGACTGGTCCACAAATGTAAAGTATCTTGGTTTGATGATGGACAGATCTTTAACAATTACTCAGCATGTGAATAACCATTATTTGTAACAAATGTAAAGGATTAATAGTCTCACTTTTCCCACTTTTAAATAGTACAAATAATAAAATCTTATTATACATAGTAGTGGTGAGACTTGTCTTAACTTATGCCGCTGCAGCGTGAAACCTTAAATGTTCAACCAATATGCTAAAACTTCAGATTCTCCTAGGTACACACCGATTAGTTCCCTCCACGAACAGAGGCTGGTTTACCATTCATTAAGAATGTCATAAAACAAGCGACAGAAAGAATTTTTCTTCAATTCAGAAATAAATAACAATGATTTAATTAAAAATATAGGTGTGTACAATGTAAATATTCATTACAAACATAAAAGAAGTAAGTATATTTTAAGTAGCTAAGTTTTTATCTAAAATTCTCTTTTAAACTTATTTTTGTATTATGTTTCTTGTTCGTCCTTTTCCTAATATTGGAATAGCCCTGCTTACTCTTTTATTTTAAATCCCACTTAGAATTTTAGATCCTTTTCTGGCACTCTAATTATGTAAATATGTATTGGACGTAAAATAAAGAATATTATTATTATTATTAATTATTATTATTATTACTTCTTAAAATTCTAACAGAAATTAAATGAAACTATTTTAAACAAAAGTGAAATAATATAAAATAGATAAACAATTTTACAACTTAATCTGTAGATAAAAAAAACATTATAATAGTAAATGATATTGTAAAATTTATCTTTTATAAAAACTCAATATGAGCATTTGTCATACATATTGCTTTTATAGGAATAAGTAAAGGAGATCTAGTTCAGAATGCTTACATACCTATGAGTTCATATATCAATATGAAATATAAGGTTAGTCCATAGGGAGAATAGTTCCACGAAATTTGTCACCACGTCGTAATACAATTCGAGTAAAGTGGATTCTAGTGTTATTCACCTTTTTTTTTTAGTCTTGTAATATTAATAGTTTTATTTAAAAAATAAATCCCAAATAACAATATAAAACAAATAATGATTATTATTCTCACAAATATTTTTTCATTTCTCAGGAAGACAAAAATTATTATTTTGATATTACATTAAAATATTATTTTATTTATAATATTATATTGATGAATACAGATGTTCCAATTCCAGAAATGCTATAAAAATTGGTGTGTGTTCAACTACAAAAAAAAAAAAAAAAAAAATCTGGTGTGAAACGCTCACACAACTTTCTCTTACTCCTGTTCTGTTGAAAAAACAGTTCAGTAAAAGCGCACGTCTGGTTTACTAATTTTCTTAAAACTCAGAATTTTGGGGTATCTGTTTATTTCTAATTAATTTTGTTTGGATAATAGAATTGTATAATCAACTATAATAGTACTTTAGAGAAAAACATAACCCCATCTCTCCCCTAAAAGTGCCCTTAAATGAATTTTCCCAGAGAAATGTTTTAAATAAAAGATGTAGATCTTTGCATGTTTTGTTTATATACATAGTTTCAAGAAAATCGTCGGAGCCATTTTTGAGAAAATCGCGAAAAAGTGAAGAAATCATTTAGTAAAGTGTTAAAATAAACGCACTTTCGGTTACCCGATTTTTTTTCAAACTCGGAATTTCAACAACATATTCAATTCTTATTAACATTATTAAGAAGGTAGAATTGTCTAATAAACTGAAATAACACTTTAGATGAAAATTTAACCCCACCCCTCCTCCCCCGGAAGTGCCCTTAGATGAAATAAAAGTTGTAGCTCTTTGTATTTGTAGTTTGCACTGCAAGTTTAAAGAAAATCGTCGGAGCCATTTTTGAGAAAATTGCAAAAACGTAAAAAAAAAAAAACTAGTAAAGAGGTACTTCCGGTTGAGGAATTTTGACAGATAACGTACTGTCAGATTCCATGGTGATATCTAAACGGAATATGAAGTTTCAACTTTCTAAGGTTTTTCATTTTTCAGGTATGCTGTTCACATTTATACACACACACACACACAGACAGACAGACCATTTGCTAAAAACCACTTTTTTGAACTCAAGGGACCTCAAAATGGATATTTCCGATGAAAACTCGATATCGAAAATTTGACACGATTACAATACTTCCTCTTACTAGGAGTAAGAGAGTAAAAATCACTAATAGCGATCTCTGATCAATACGAAGAATTATATTGCACCTATAAATGGTAAAATGGCAACGGAAGCTACTTTTTACATCAATTCCATATTCTCACTTTATTAAAAGGAAAAAATCCAGTTTGTATTATACGACTTTATCTTAATGCAATAAATACAATTTAAATCGATAAACTTTCTTGGAAATTGCAATATTTACAAAAGTTCAGTTCGACATGCCATAAAAAAGAATGGTACGGGTAATGACATATTTAACTGAGTGTGACTTGTGTGCTGGCGCCTGTAATGGGATACGAATCATTAAAGATTATTCATAGGATCCGAAAGGAACAAAAAAGCTGACATTAAATGAATCTAAAATTAGTTAATCCCCGCCTAGGCCAGACTAGGAAGGGAGAGTTCGATTCTTATAAATAGAGCGACAGCAGAACAGTTCAAGATAGTTTTTACGACAGTTTTACAACGGTACATCCCGTCAGCAACCTATCTACTTAACCATCTTATTACTCAGCCAGTCTGTGTCTTTATTATTCTCTCGCTACCTAACTTCTAATTAACTGTAAAGTCCTTGCAGTATGTGTATTCTATTCACCATACACTTGTTATGTGATAACAAGAAGGAGTGATAACAGAAATATATAATTTTTAATTATAAAAATTATAACAAGTGGTGCCAGCCAGTCGCGGTCAGTGCACGGTCAAAGGACCGCCCGCCAAAGATACACCGCTTTCACAAGGGTCAACAAATCACTCAAAAGACTGGAATGATGTAATGTGATAACAAGAAGGAGTGATAACAGAAATATATAATTTTTAATTTTAAAAATTATAACTAGTGGTGCCAGCCAGTCGCGGTCAGTGCACGGTCAAAGGACCGCCCGCCAAAGAAACACCGCTTTCACAAGGGTCAACAAATCACTCAAAAGACCGATTACCTGGCTACAGTCCTTTGATAACTACCATCACCTGTCGCCACACCTGTTCACCGACGTGTTCAAGACCTAGGGTCAACACACGGCAATAAACTAAACACTCAAAAGACCGAACACCTGGCTACAATCCTTTGATAACCGCCAACACCTGTTAAGGAACTGGGGTCAACACACGGCAAGAGGTGTTTGAGTGTTCACCCGTAATTACAAGACTTGTCCATGTGTGGTGATGGCAATATAAGGTTTCTCTCTACAGGAGGTGGGGAGGATTATTCTTCAGTATTTCATCAGCGTAACATCAAGATTCTACCAGTGACATAATTCATACATCGGAGCGCGTCCCTATCTAAGTATTTAAACATATATTATTTACCAATCATTATAGTTGGTGCATTCTAGTTACAATTTAAACCATTTTAAATTAATTGTAGTTTATCTTTTCAAACGTTTAAATTATTGTTAAAATATACATATATCTATTTTCGTAAATTCGTAATTCATATTCCGAATAACAACTCTCTAAAATCTCTAACTAACTCCCAACTATTCATCGCATCACAACACCTCACCAAGACATCTGAACCCATTACAACTAGGGATCAGAACATCATATCTGAACCCCATTACACACTTTTCAGCATATCATCTGGTTTATTTCTATCTTATTCTTAAATCCATTCTCTCTCTTTGTCACATCCATTATAGGGCCCTCTGTTAAATACCAACAAAACTTTTAAACGCAGTTTAAAACTGACAGATCTCCAGAACACTACTAAAATCTTTCTTATTTTTTTTTTTAGAAAAACATTTCAAATACAAATGATATACGTACGTGTACACTGTGCAGGAACCATTCTATTTGAGAAAAATTTTACAGTCGTTTTTTTAGGAAATTTCAAAAATTAAAAAAAACTAAAGATATCTGAAAAACACGAGTTTCCAGGTTGAGAACCGCGTCAGTGGTTTGTTAGGGTGGTTACAACTTAAAAAAGCTAATGGAGCAATGAAACCATTCTAGCAAACCACTGACACGGTTCTCAACCCGGGAACTCAAGTGTTTTACATGAATATGGCCGCAGAAACCTAAAAGATCAAAAAAGGATATCTCTCCAGTAAAATCGCATTTTCACCAACTCCATCGCCATATATTTCTTCATTCTTTAGCCATCCGCAAATATTAGCGCTTATTCATACGAAAACCACAATAGATTTTTTTTAAATCGCTGCAGATAATTTTAATTATTTCCATTTTTAGATCTATATCCTGCAACTTAGGACACTTCAGATTGTTAAACTAAATATAATATTATGTAATAGAATAATAATAGTATAAATAGAATGAAACAAAAGCGGAGAGTTCCCTATGGCCTACATTTATTGCAATCCATAATGGATATGAAAAAGGAGAGAATTGGGTTTATGAGATGAATAAACTGGTAATAATGCTGAACACTGTATAATGAAGAAGTAACACAGACTGTCAGGACTTTACACGTATAAGAGAAATTTGGTAGCGAGAGATTTAGAATGATTGAAGAGAAGGGTAAATAGTTGTTTGCTGACTCGTTGTTAACTGTACTAAAACTGTTCTAAAGATTGTCCCTTGTAGGGCTAGCTCAGCTGTATATATACGGAGTCTCCCGCTCTAGTCTGGCCTAAATAGCGAGTGAGATTCTCAATTTTATGTTTCTATCTCTGCTTTGGATCCCTCTCTTCGGATCCTATTACTGAATCCAACAGTATCTTTTTTGAAGCCCACTCGTGGTTAACATTAGTCACTGGTTCGAAGTATATGTGCAAGTCCAGTGCTTACAAGCAGGCCACTAAGTCTTCCTAGAGTGCCTGCATATAGCTCAGCGTGCGGACGATTTAAATAATACTAATAATGTAAATAGAATAAAAACCAAAACGAGTGAGTGTTCCCTATGGCCTACAATTACTACAATCCAAAAGGATCTGTTTTGAAGTCCATCTGTGATTATCTAACCCTAAATCACTGGCTCAAAATATCTGTGCAAGTCTAGTGCTCACAAACAGGCCCCCCAAAGAAGTCGCGTCAAATTTGGCATATTGTTTGGCGTGTGGGCGATTTTAAAGCTCCGTTGGAGGAATCGTGCTCTTGCAAGGTCCTTAGAATAATTTATGCTGATGCATGAAACTTTATTCAGCAACGCTAACTCAACATATCATGAATGCTGTTCAAGAAATAAAAAATAGATTTTATGTTTACTTTTAATATATAAAAGAATGAACAATTTTATTGAATAAGAGGAAACATCTAAAGCAAATCTTATTTTGAAATAAGAACTTGAAGAATGGTAAATGAAACAAAGTAAAAAAGTAGAACACACACAGTAAATTTGTAACCTAAATTATACATACACTTCAGCCAACCCGAAAACATTTGCCATTTAATTTTGTGGTATATGAGAAAAATGGTTGCCATTCTTTCAAAGTTATTTCAACGGTGTTTCTTGAAGCAATATATTTCACTTTTTCAGATTCTTTCTTGGAGGAAATAAAGAAAAGAAGAGAAATCTCTGAAGTACTGAGATTTATTATCTGAATATATTAGGTGTGTTCTATTTAAACAAAAGAAATTTAATAATAAATTTAGTCAACCAAAAATTCATAACATATTGTTTCTTGTCAAGTAATATGAATATTATTTGGCAAAATTATTATACAATATAATTTTTAAATTATAATTCATAATTATTTATAATTAAATAAATTAAAACCATTCACACATAATTAACAGGTAATAAATATAATTATGATTTCTGGTATTTTTTTTTATCCGTCCGTATATTCCTTTTGTTCCTGACCGGTTTTGGATTTCATCTATCGTCAGAGCAAATTCACGAAGTTCAACGTAATATTTCTATTACAACACCGAACTTGTTGGTTTGTTGATTGTATGTATGTAGCTTCGGACACTTGGTCATACATACAATCAACAAACCAACATGTGTCGAGTAGAAACATTGCGTTGAAGTGATGTCGCCACATCGATTTGGTGAATTTACTCTGACGATGGATGAAAATCCGAAACCAATCAGGAACAAAAAAAAAAAATTACATGTATGCTACGACAGATAAAATATCAGATCTCATCCAGCATTGTGGCCCCCATCTACATATTCAACGATTATAATTATTTAATTATTCTGAATGTTTTTGCAGAATCCTCTATATGGCCAGATTAGAATAGAATAGAATAGAATCGGGGGGGGGGGAGCCTCATTCCACTGGCGAGACCTACAAATTGAGGTCTATTGTGGATCCCCTTAAGTTACAGAACAGCCCCCAGCCTTGCCCTCCTGATCAATCCTAGCAAAGCTGAGAGCGGCTCCGTCATGAAGCTTCCAGCTTCGGGATTGCCCGTCCCCAGTTGAAGAAACCTAATCCTCGCCAGGCCGGCGCACTCACAAAGGATGTGCGCCGGGGTCTCCTCCTCTACCTTGCAGAATCGGCATACCGCACTATCCGCAAGTTGTAGGTGGTGCATGTGTCTATTCAGCCTACAATGCCCTGTTAGTAGACCCACAATTAACCTTATATCCCTTCGGGTTTGGCTCAGTAGGTCTTTGGTAAATTTAGGCAAATGTCTTTTAATGAAGAGCTTTGCCTGCCTCTGTCCTGGTGTTCCCTCCCACCAACGCAGACGCTGATCTTCTATCCAACCCCTGATAGAAGTTTGGATGAGACTCCTGGACAAGCCGCAGAAGGGTTCGGGGCCTATAAAGGTATTCTGCGAGTCCTCCCTCGCTAGGGCATCCGCCCCTCTCATTGCCCAGGAACCCCGCATGTCCCGGCACCCAGGCGAGTTTCAGTTTTTTCCGAGTACCCACCTCGGTGAGGGCAAGTAGGCAGTCCCACACCGGTCTTGAGACTATTTGGTGTGAGGAAAGTGCCTTCAGGGCTGCCTGACTGTCGGAGTATATGGCCACTCTTCTACCCACTATCCTTTGCCTTATAATCTCCCTAGCGCAGAGTTGTAACGCCACGACTTCAGCCTGAAAGACCGTGGCGTACTTCCCTAGGCTGGCCTTAATTTTAACTTTAGGCCTGCACCCATAGACCTCAGCTCCGACCCCAGTCGGAGTTTTGGATCCATCTGTATACCAGATCGAGTTACCGAACAGGGGTGGGTCGCAGCCCCATTCGCCTCTGCTCGGTATGACAATATGGAAGTTCCTTTCGAAAAAATACTTAGGAACCATCCTATCCGTTGGCATCCCCAGAAGATAGTCCGCCTTGATTTCCTCAATCAACCTCTGGTTATTACGATCATGCCTAGAGGTGATGGGAGGCGGCCCCTGCAGGAGCCTATATATTCCCATTCTGGCTTCGCCTAGAACGAGAATGTGTAATGGTGGCAGATTGTGGAGGACTTCCAACGCCGCAGTCGGGGTGGTCTTCATGGCCCCCGTGGAACCAAGGCATGCTCGCCTTTGGATCCCACCGAGCCTTTCCACCGCCCCCTTCTGCAACGTTTTGGTCCACCAAACTACCGACCCATATGTAACCATGGGTCTGATGATCCTGGTGTAGATCCATAGTGACAAACTTGGGCGCAAGCCCCAGTTTCTCCCACAAAGCCGTCTGCATCTATTAAATGACGCATCGGCTCTGTGAGAAATTTTGTCAATGTGTTGGTTCCAAGTGAGTCTTCGGTCGAAAGTAACGCCAAGGTACTTCGCCTCCGTCGCAAATGGAATCGGAGTGTGCCCAAGTAATGGAGGCCTAAGGCCTTCCAACTTGTGGCGCAACGTGAAGGGAACTATTATGGCTTTGTGGGGGTTTATGGACAAGTCCTCCTCCCTACACCAATTCCTAACCAGGTTTAGAGCTGCTTGAACCCGCTCTGTAATCGTAGTAGGGTATTTAGGATAGGGCGATCTTACCACGATCGCCAAATCATCTGCGTAGCCTAGGCAGTCAAAGCCATCCGCAGATAGTTGGTGGAGGAGGTCATCAACGACCAAAGTCCACATCAGAGGGGACAAAACCCCTCCCTGTGGACACCCTCTCCCTACTTTTACCCTAAGGGTGGTCTGACCTATTGACGAGATGTTAATTCGACTACTTAGGCCAGACTCCATCCAGCCGCATAACACTGCTGGTACTCCTCTTTTATGGAGATAGTTGATGACCGAGGTGCGCGAGACGTTATTGAATGCGCCCTCAATGTCCAAAAAGGTGGCTACCCTCCAAAAGGTGGCTTGTCCTCCAAGGATTTTGATAGCAGCCTGTTAAGATCATCCAGTGCGGCCTCAGCCGACCTACCTGGTTGATATGCGTATTGGCGGGCACTTAGGGGGTTTGCACGCAAGACCTCATCCCTGATATATCTGTCCACCAACCTTTCCAGAGCTTTGCTCAGGAAAGAGGTTAGGCTAATCGGTCTATACGAGCCTGGCGTGAGATCAGACACTCTACCCACCTTGGGGAGGTAGATCACCTTGACCTCACGCCACGGTACCGGCGTATATCTACGGGCTATACATGCCCTAAAGATTCTACACAGGTATGGTAATAGAATATCTAGTCCTTTTTGCAGAAGGACCGGGTAAATCCCATCCGTCCCAGGAGATTTGAAGGGTAGGGATTTATTGATGGCCCTCCTGACTTTGCTTGGCCTGGTTATGAGAGTGGCGAGTTTCCAGTCCTCTGGGGAAGGTCTAATTGGCCTTTCCCCAGGGATCCCCGCCACCTCTGGGCCTGCAAGTCGGGATGAGCCTGGAAAGTGCGTCTCCGCGAGGAGCTCTAAGCTTCCTTCCTCGGAGACAGTGAAGGTCCCATCCCCCTTTCGGAGGAACCCCACTTCGTTCGCAGTACCGTCTTTGGCCAACGCTCTGTGGATTCTGGCGCACGAGGGTGAGTCCTCAATCTCCTCGCAAAACCGCCTCCACGAACGTCTTTTGGCCTTTCTAATCTCTTTATTGTACTGCGTGAGGGCATTCCGATAGACGGTCCAGTTCTGGGTAACTTTGGCCCTGTTGAACAATTTCCTCACCTCGGCCCTCAGTTTCTCGAGGTGATTGGGCCAGATTAGAAAGGGAGAGTTCGTTCTTATAAATAGAGCGACAGCAGAACAGCTCAGGAGTTTTACGACAGTTTTACAACAGTACATCCAGTCAGCAACCTACCTACTAAATTTTTATTACTCATCCAGTCTGTCTCTTTATTATTCTCTCGCTACCTAACTTCTATTTTAACTGTAAAGTCCTTGCAGTTTGTGTGTTCTATTCACCATACAATGTTCAGCATATTATCTGGTTTATTTCTATCTTATTCCTAAATCCATTCTCTCTCCTTCTCACAACTATTATAGCGCCATCTGTTGTTAAATGCCAACAAAACTTGTAAACGCCGTTTAAAACAAAGTGACAGATTTAAAATATTATAAATTTTGCTACTCATTCCTCACTCTACAGTATAAACTTATTTATATTTTACTTTTTACTTAAATATATTTTTATTTTACTTTTTTACTTATTTATTTATTTATTTTTAATAATTTTTATTTTTTTAATTCGTAATTTTTTTTTAAATTTTGTTTATTCATACAAAAGTTCTACATGTAAGAAGAGTATATTTATTTTCAGTTAAACCACAAATTCCGGGTGATGAAGAATACCAAGCCGTTTAGAATTATTTTTGGTTCTTTTTTCTTTTTACACTTATGTATATTATGTATTTAATAAATTATGAAATTTGACAAATTTCCCACGCATTTTCTCATAACATAAATATAGATGTAATGGAGGCCACATATACCTAACTAAGGTAGGGTAGTAATTAATGTAATCAATTCCTACAAGACAGGTAGAAGTAATTAAATTTTAGTCGAGCAGATATCACAAAAAGAAAACACTGAAGGAACCAAAATAACATTTTAAAAATTCAAATGTTTCTCACTAAAAATAAATATCTATAGAAAAATGTAACTAACAAATGTGCTAATTTAATGTGTAATTAGCAAGTAATGTTTTAAGAAAATGTGAATCATTTACGAAAAAAAAATCAAACAAAACTATTCAATAAAGTCGCATTTTCAACCAATTTCACCAATTTTCAACAAATTTGGAATTCCAAAATAATTTTTAATTATCTTAAAATTATATAGGCGGTAGAAGAATATTATATTAACCCGGGAGAACTCGCACCGTGAGATTTTCTCTCACGCTTGAAGAAAAACAGTCATAATCCGGAAGTGGGAGTAGTTGGAGGTCCTAAGTTTCGTCTAGCTGAGTTTTTATCTTTTGTTTACTTTCTCTTGAAATATTTTTCCTCTCAGTCTTGTGTTAGCTTCAGGAGAGGAAATTAAACAAAAATATTCTAAACCGTGAGTGAATCTCTCACGCGCTAGTGTTCGGGTTACGTTTTTATAAGTAAGTAATTTTCTGTTTGTATAACATTTTTGGTTTACTGGTGACGCAAAATTAGTTTTTCTTTTGAATTTTTGATTTTTTAAATTCATATGAGTCGTGGCAAACATATGGCCGAGATGGGGAAAGCGTTGTACGATCTCCATTAAGTGGCATTTTTCAGGATATTTATTTACTTTATATTTTCCTGTTAATTTTATTTATGTTAATTTTTTTCGCTTAGAATATTTGTCATGGATTCCTAATCCCGAACAGGGTAAAACTGAAGTTCTCCCCAACCTTGTAGACAACGAAAACCGCTTTGATGCTGAGGAAAGTGATTCAGAACAATCAGGGATAGAAAAGAAAGATAAACTCGAAAACGACGATCCTGAGTACTGCTTGTGCGGTAACGACAAAATTACTGTTTGGCATGTTTTCGCTCCCCGCGAAAATGTGCGCAGAAGGAAACAAGAACATCGTTATCCATCTTCCAGGTGTGAAAACTATTGCAAAGCAAGCTAAAACTCCGTTGGAATGTTGGAGTCTTTTTTTTCCTGATTCCATAAGAGAGGACTGGATGAATTTATATCCAAATGTAAAGAAAATTACCAAGTTGGTGAATACTGTACTATAGATGAAATGTTGGAACCGTTTCGGGGACGTTGCAATTTTCGGCAATACATCCCTAGTAAACCAGCAAAATATGTCCTCAAAGTGTTTTCATTAGCAGATGCACGTAAACCCAAATTGTGCTACGTGTCCAAAATGTGCTGTTACTGAATAATTCAACACAAATTATATTTTTTATATTGAGTTTTGCTCCAGTTTTTTTTTTTGTTTTTTATAAATAAAAAAGTGTTGTTTATATTTTTTATATTGATATTTGTTTAATTTATGTGTGTATAATATAATGTCGTTTACTTAATTGGTATTTAGAAGCTAATAATATTATTATGTAGTGAAAAAATATGAAAATTGGGGTGTGAGAGAAAGTCTCACGCACGAGTTCTTGCTATTCATTTTTTCTAGCGAGTTTTCCCGGGTTAAACATTGTCCTACATATATTTTTAGTGCATAAAGAAAGTTTAAAGAAAAGGGAAGGAATTAGCTCGCAGACGGGCCGGGAACAAATCCAGTCCCTAGTTTTTCTCTTCGTAAAAGCGTGTTGTGTGTTGCTAGGGATCCCTGCTCGGCGGAGGCTGGCAGTGAGAAGATCCGGAAGCACAATAAATTATTCAGATCGCAGTGCACTACTATTCCCTATAAGAATCTAATTTATCTAATTTCAAATCGAGAAAAATCACCAAAACTGACAAAACTTATACCCTATAAACAAACCTGTTGATCGGATTTTAACCAGTACCTTATTTTGTGCCTCCCCCCTGATATCAAGAATGAACTCTCTGCGATTTTTTTAATTTTTGAGTTATTCTGACCCCTCACTCATGGACCAACTGCTAAATAAAAACCACTTTATAATGTTTAAAAAACTTCAAAATACGAAGTTATTTGTGACGAAAATTCAATTACGAAATTTCTGATACAATTGCAAATACATCACCTATACAACAATAAAATGGTAATAATTAAAATTTGATATGCTCAGACGATAGAGGGGGGGAAAAAATCACTAGAATATTTTTTAAAAAATCTGGTGTGAAACACTCACACAATTTTCTCTTACTCCAGTTCTCACAATAATTATAATCGACCAATTTTATAGTTAGTGTATCAAATTTAATAGAAATTCGTCGAAAACTGAAAAAAAAAAACTGTCCGGTAAAAGCACACTTCCGGTTTACTAATTTTCTTGAAACTCGCAATTTTGACCATCTATTTATTTCTAATTAATTTTGTATGAATGAATAGAATTGTACAATACAACTATGATAGCATTTTGGAGAAAAATATAGCCCCACCCCCTCCCATAAAGTGCCCTTACCTAAATGAATTTTCCCAGAGAAATGTTTTTAAAATAAAAATTGTAAATCTTTGTATGTGTAGTTTATATAAAAAGTTTCAAGAAAATCGTCGGAGCCATTTTTTGAGAAAAGTCGCGAAAATGTGGAAAAAAAAATCATTTAGTAAATTGGTAAAGTAAACGCATTTCCGGTAGTCCGATTTTTTGGAAACTCGGAATTTCAACAACATATTTAATTCTGATTAACATTATTTAGATGACAGAATCGTCTAATAAACTGAAATAGTACTTTAGAGGAAGCCTCTACTCCTCTACTCCTCCCCCATAAGTACCCTTAAATTAATTTTTCCGGAGATATGTAGTTTTGTAGCAAAAGCTGTAGCTCTTTGTATGTGTAGTTGATATATCAATTTTCAAGAAAATCGTTGGAGGCATTTTTGAGAAAATCGCAAAAAAGTAAAAAAAAAAAAAAAAAAAAAACTTGTAAAATGGTACTTCCGGTTTATGTAACGTACTGTCATATCGCATGATGAGGATACCTAAACGGAATATCAAGTTTTAACTTTAAATGATTTTTCGTTTTTGAGTTATGCTGTTCACATACATAAATATATACACACAAATACAGACACACACACACACACACACACACGGACCTTAAAACGGATATTTCCGGTGAAAACTCGATATCGAAAATTTGACACGATTACAATACTTCCTGTTACTACGAGAAAGAGGAAGTAAAAAAATTGTAGCTAATTAGTATTTAATTAATATATCGCCAACTAATATGTTGTTTATTGTATAATTTACACAATTCATCAGGCAAGTAATATTGATTTATTTATATAGAGCTTGAGATATGTTATTCTAGATAATATTCATTATCGTGCAGTAAAATATGCTAATAATACATGGAAATTATTACCATATTGCATATCAATCAATAAATGAATATAATCCTTATTTACTAGGAAATTCTGTGTTTATTACTATACACTAATATACTGTAACCATAATAACTTTGTATTCATTACTTTTTTATGTGCAGGGTTTTAATAATAGGCCCACTATCAAGCGTACTTACAGTTATTGATGTTAATAATTTTTATTACACTTTTCTCAAATCTGTTCTTAAAAAAAAAAAAAAAAAATCTGGCGTAAAACACACTCACTTTTTCTCTTAGTCCAATTACAAGAAGGGCGTGTCGATGTTGAAATGGAATAAAACAAGATGTATTGACTGACTTTAATGACGAAATTTTTTTTTATTTGAAAGCCCATGTATGCCATTATGTATGGAATATAACATCGTTCAAATGTCCGCCGCAGCTTCTCACGGTGGCACGGATCCGAGTAGTCCAATTTTCAATGACTCTGCCCCATAGATCCGGCTGAATTTCAGCGATGGCATTGGTTATGTTGACTTTAAGGGCATCGGTCGATTGCGGCTTATTGGCATAAACCTGCGACTTTAGGAAATCCCACAAGAAAAAGTCTAGCAGGGTCAAATCGCTCAATCGTATTGGCCAAATCACGTCATCCCTGCGAGAGATAACCATACCCTCAAATCGTTCATGCAGAATCGTCGCATCGCCGCATCCGCTGTGTGGCACATAGCGCCGTTCTGCTGGAACCACATGTCTATCACCATATCGTTCAATTTGGGCCAAAAGAAAAGCGGATATCATCGTTCTGTAGCGCTCGCCGTTGACGGAGACGGCCTCACATCGTCGTTTTCAAAAAAAGTACAGACCAATGCCGCCGCCGGCCCCAAACAGTAACTTTTTGTGAATGCATTACCACCTGGTGAACTTCGTGTGGGTTGGCGTCGTCCCATATACGGCAACTGTGCTTGTTAACAAGCTATTCATCCAAAAAATGTGCCTCGTTGCTAAAGATGAGTTTTTCGGCCAAAATTGGGGTTCTCTTTTGAAACGCTTCGAAGCACAGTCAGCTCTTTGGTCAGTTAGATCTTGTACGGGTGTAGGCCCAACTCTCGAACGCAAAATTCGCCAAGTTGAAGTCAATAAAGGCAGAATTCTTGGGCACGGCGAGGAATTGACTACCTCGGGTTCTCCTGCACACTTTCACAGACTGTGGCAATGTTCTCGGCCGATCTCGCGTTCCTTTGACGTACGGGTGTTGGCTGATTGTTTATCGAAACGCTCGTCTCAAATTTGGCCACCAAACGTTGGGGTGTAGACTTTGAAGGTCCATCGCGTTTGCCGTAAAATGGGCGCAACACGCGCAATCTTTGCACTAACGAAGACTCATTTTGATAATAAAGTTTTATTATTTGGACGTGCTGCTCAATCGTGATACTTGCCCAATCGTGCTGCTCAATCGTGATTTGGCATCTGTAACAGAATAATAAACAATAGATTAGACAGACGCCACCAAAACAATATGGTCGCCACAGGCTTTGACTATGGCGTGCTTCAAATTAGATTAACAAATTTTCTTTAAAACTGCGATGTCTTGTGCAACATCTTCCATCTTCGTCCTTGTAAGCAGACCTAGCACAGCTGAAAGTGGCTCTCATGAAGCTCATGGCTTCGGCGATTGCTTGCTCCCATCTCAAGAAACCTTATCCTTATCAGGCCAGCGCATTCACAAAAGAATGTGTACTAGGGTTTCTTTCTCAGCCTTACAGAATCGGCACATCGCGTCGCCACTTTGTAAGCAGTATCTTGGGCATGTGCTTATTCTGACTATAATGCCCCGTTTTATTTTTACTTTCTCTTACTCCTAGCAAAAGGAAGTATTGTAATCGTGTCAAATTTTCCATATCGAGTTTTCACTGGAAATATCCGTTTTGAGGTCCCCTGAGCCCCCAAAAGTGGTTTTTAGCAAATGTTTTGTTGTGTGTGTGTGTATCTGTGTGTATGTGAACAGCATAGTTCAAAAACGAAAAACCATAGAAAGTTGAAACTTGATATTCCGTTTAGGAATCACCATGGCATTTGACAGTGGGTCATCTGTCAAAATTCCCCAACCGGAAGTACCACTTTACTTGTTGGTTTTTTACTTTTTTGCAATTTTCTCAAAAATGGCTCCAGTGATTTTCTTTAAACTTGGTATATCAACTACACATACAAAGAACTACAACTTTTATTTGAAATATTTCTCTGGAAAAATTCATTTAAGGGCAGTTATGGGGGAGAGGTGGGGTTAGGTTTTCATGTAAAGTGCTATTTTAATTTATTGAACAATTCTATCATTTAAATAATGTTAATTAGAATTGAATATGATGTTGTAATTCCGAGTTTGATAAAAATCGGATGACCGGAAATGCATTTACTTTACCACTTTACTAAATGATTTTTCCAATTTTTTCGCGACTTTCTCAAAAATAGCTCCGACGATTTTCTTTAAACTAGTTATATCAAATACACATACAAATATCTACAACTTTTATTTAAAACTTTTTTCTACGAAAATTCATTTAATGGCACTTTTAGGGGAGGGGTGGGGTTATTTTTTCCCTAAAGTGCTATAATAGTTGATTATACAATTTGATCATCCAAACAAAATTAATTAGAAATAAATGGATGGCCAAAATTCAGAGTTTCAAAGAAATTAATTAACCGGAAGTGCGCTTTTACTGAACGGTTTTTTTTTTTCAGTTCTCGTCGTATTTGAATTAATTTGGTACAAAAACTATGAAATTTGTCAATTATAATTTTGAGAACTGGAGTAAGAGAAAGTTGTGTGAGTGTTTCACACCAGATTTTTTTTTAAATTATAATTGCTTTATTAAACATTGAACATACAGTCATAGATACAATAATATACATATTACTGACATGGCTGTGGCCGTCTGCCAGGAGTACAGTTATTATAAATATAACAAAAAATCGTACATATATTTAAAATTAATAATCTTATTTATACATATAATACTTTAATGGGTACACATAAATATTGATATATACAATTTAATGAGACTGCTTTAAAAATTAAAGTTTTCCACAAGAAAGTTCCAATAAAACAAAGCTTATATTATAAAATTAATTAAATTATACCAATTAGCTCCATTCAGGAGCTCTATCATCTGGAAATCTGTCAAATATTCCTGATTGAAATACTTGGACCACGTCCAAGATATATTTATCTTTAAATATAGGACAACGTCCTAGAAAGTGGAACACATCCTCATTTTCGACTTTATTACAAAGAGAACATAAATAAATTTTATCCTATATATAAGGCTTATAATTTAAATTCAATAACTCTCCTCTAATTTTTATTAATAGTCCTATATCCTCCATGTTTAGGGCCTTTACCGGGTAGTCAACATCCAAGGAAAGCTGACGATAAATACCATGAAATATACCTTTTAACGCCTCATTCTTTAGATCCTTACAATAAAAATCTATTAACCATTTTTTTTAATGAAATTTCACATTTTTTCCATTAAAACCAGTGCGTTTATGCCCAGACAGAAATTAAAATTTAATTTTTTCCGACCACACATTCCATTCCTCAAACCATGATATTTTCTTCCTTATTATTTCTTGGGCCACTAACTTAGTTAAATGGAATTCTTCAATGCCCCGTTAGTAGACCCATTATTACCCTTATAACCTTCCGGCTATGGTTCAGTAGATTTCTGGTAAATTTAGGCGAATATTTTTTGATAAAGAATTCCACCTGCCACTGTCCTGGTGTTCCCTTCCACCATTCTATTGTATTGGTATCGTTTTATTGATGAGTAAGAGTAAGAGATTGTTAATTAAAGGGTAAGAGATTAGAGAGTTGGTATTCGAAATACGTACTACTGATTTATAAAAATATACTATATTTTAACAAATAATTTAAAGATATATAAAATAGAAAAACTAAGATGCACAATAATAAATAACTATAATAATTATAAAATGAATATAAAATATTAAAGAAGTTAGTAAAGTGTTAAAACCTTAAATAGGGACGCGCTTGCGATGTGAGATGGTGCTTCTCATCTGGAAACTGATGAAAACGTTTGATGCCTGAGTCGAACTGAATCCCTCCTTCAGGGGGGGCGACGTGTTATTATTTGCATCACTCACACATCGACGCTGATGTGTAATTACGTGTAACACTAAGACATCTCTTGTGGTATATTGACCCTAGGGGAGGTCAGTAGTTAACAAGGGCTGATTTGGCCGGGGTGGCGACGCTTTGTTAACAGATGGTGGGCCAGGTAGGCCAGTAAGGTATTATCTCTTGACTGTATATTGACCCTTTTTGAAGGAAATACAAAAAGGGTTTGCCGCGGTTCATGACCTGCAGGTAGCGGCTGGCTGGACCCTTTTCCAATTTTCAACCACTAGTTGTAATTTTTTGATTTATTTAAAAATTATGTCTTCTTTTTTTCTTGCTATCGCTATCACATCACACTATCCAAACTTTAATAGAAGTTTTAATCAGGCACCTACACTTACACCATGTGATGGATGCCAGAAATATATTTTATTTAAGAAAAATGTTAAATCCGCTGGCAAAATGACTATTCAGGCAGAAGACCACCATGACAGAAGAGTTCATTCAATTGGTTAGCTTTGTCTTTTAGAGTAATGAACTTGGTTAGCATTGTCCACTCCTTCTTCTCACAGGGGAATATTCGAAATAACAATTAGTCTGCATTCTGCTTTCAAACAGAACAGTCTGAACTAGACATTCTAGGAGTAGACATCACTGCCAGTTTAAGTTAAAATATAAGAGCTTTGCATTTAATCTAGATAAATAATTGATTTTATAAACATAATAGTTGTGATATTGTAAAATATTCAAATATCTTTAAGGTAATATATTTAATTTAATCTAATCAGTGTTTTCTTGATTATTTCTTAATAATTCTATCTCTATCTCAAACATACACACAAGCCCTTTACTAAACCGCTCGTGCTACACGCTACTACTACAACACAACACACCAATTACATTTCAATCAGAAGGGGAGTTCGGGACTTATGAAAATATTCTTTGAGCCACCCTCATTATAGGGTTTTACTTGTGTACCTGAACGCACTGTGGAGTGCCATCTGTCGAAAAACCAATAAAGCTTGTGCAATGCAAATTTTGAATTTAACTCTGGCAGAACGCACAAACCCCTATAAAATAAATTTTTTTCATAAAAATACTTCAAATAAAAGTGATACGTTTTTTTCTGACTAGAGAGCATTATTTGACGCCTAAGGAAAATAATTGTTGCTATTTTCAAGAAAATTTCAAAAATTAATCAAAAACTATTCGAGAAAAGTCGCACTTCAATGGTTAACGGATTGTCTTCAATTACAATTATTATAAAATTGGCCTGTTCTCTTTCAACTTCAAGTTTCAATCATTTGCCCTGACTTTAAATATTGAGATGGTTATCTATTCAATGCAGCTAATAGTTGAAGTTTATATTGAAGTATCAAGAATATTGCAGTCCAGAAGAATGTTCTATTAATTGAACAAACTCTCTCTCTCTCCTCTCTCTCTCTCTCTCTCTCTCTCTCTCTCTCTCTATATATATATATATATATATGGTAATGACCAAGGTGTTAGCTTTATTGGAAAGGTAATTTTTTGCCATTAGTGTTTAAATATTATTTTTGGCATATGGATGTTTAAGAATGAAGCACAATCTGCAATTCTCGACCACTTTTTCGAGCAGCTGGGGCCATATATCGGCGATAACGCGGCGAATGTTGTCTTCCAAATGGTCGAACGTCTGTGGTTGTTTTCGGCATAGACCAGCGACTTCACATAGGTTAAAGCTAGGAGAGATGACGCCCATTTCAATGTTACGCATGCATCAAAATATAGGCGATATATTAAAGAGGTAATGTCTAATAAAACATATGTCAACTACTATTATCTGCAAAAAAATGTTATTTTTCAAAATAAAGACATTCTCATTTATTCCAGAAACAAAATACAAATACACTATATTTGGCCGTCTCTCCTACTGTGGTAGGATAGATGACGCACGGTAGGAGACCTCTCCCCTGTGAAGGTAACATGGCTGATCGACATGAAACTTGGTAAACATTATATCTACGAGTCCCACTTTAACGACAGCTGGAAATCTTCCATTTCAATTGCAATTAATATAGTATATAAAAAAATTTACTAAGCGTAATGAAAATTCACGTTATGAAAACACACGCTGATGCGTATAAATGTTCCTAGAACACAGAAGAACACACAAAATAACTGAAGATTTTTGCAATATGTTCGTTTCTGATCTCTCTACTACTGGACTAACTTCCATAACGCCACGTGGTGGCAAACAAGAGAAGTAAAGCCTGCGTCTTCTCTCCTACCACGTCATCTCTCCTAGCTTTACCCTATCCCTAATAATCCATAAGTGTTGAGAAAATATTTCACATGACCGTTGAGGCCAATTCATAGATCCATTACGCGCTCATTGAATTGTTTCTTGCCATAAATTGATTGGGTCGCGCTGTATTTAAATCCGTTAAAGTACTGTAAGTCCCAGCGGGTGCTAGGAGGGTGTGGTAAAACCCCTCCTGGCGATGCATGTATGCATAGTCGGGCCAGTGAACATTCTAGGCCTTTAAGGAGCAAGTATGCTCCAAAATGGTACCATGGGATCGTGAGTCAGCCCGACGGAGTTCTGTCTCCGCATTCACGAGTTGAGGAAAGGTTTCGTGGTGGTCATACCTTAGCGATTTGATAGTAGAGTCCTGTACTTTCTATTGTTGGAAGTGGGCTGGTTTGGTGTACCGAAAGGTCTAGTTCCGCCAGCTCAATGTACATATGATGTACTCTCCCGAGTAACACATGAGGCCACTTCATAGATCCATTACGCGCTCATTGAATTGTTTCTTGCAATAAATTGATTGGGTCGCGCTGTATGGCATGTTGCACCATCTTGGTTGAAACCAAAGCTTTTCCACTTTAACGCCACATTCAATTGGGGAAATGAAAAAGTCACTAATCATGAATTTATAGCGCTCTTCATTGACTGTAACGGTCTGACTGGCATCATCTTTGAAGAATAATATGGGCCAATGATTCAACCGGCCAGACGTAAGATACACCAAACAGTGACCTTCTTGTGGATGTAAAGGTGTCTCAATAATGAATTCTGAATTTTTCTTCACTCCAAAATCCGGCAATTTTGTTTGTTGAGTAACCATTCCATAAAAAAATGCGCCTCACCGCTGAACAAAATTTTGTTGTGAAATTGAGGATCCTTGTTTTCGGCCCATTCAGCGAACATACGGATGGTTATTCGAATTATTATGTAGCCCGTACAAAAAAAAAAAAAAGTAGCGCACCATAAGTTTCGCGAATTGAACCACGAATTTCAAAATAAATATGCAAAATTTCTAAGCGTTATTCTCGTGTAAATCTATTCATGGTGAAATGGCAAAACATATTGACCACAAATCATCTGTCAGCTATCAAATTGATGGTCACTAGAAACAGTGTTGCCAATTCGTAAAACAAACCTCCAAAAAAAAAAAAAAAAACACGTTATAATATACTACACACATTGTAGCAGGAGTTGATCTAAATACAAAGTAATATTAATACAATAAGATTGGGGAAAAAAATCGGTTAACCCGAAATTCGACCGTGTAGAAAAGTTTTTTAATGTGGGGGGGAGGGATTTTTCTAGAAAACTGTTCCAAAAGTTTTCTTGAAACTTCTAATGTCCATTGCATACATATCAAAAACAATTACTTCAATTTGAGACATTTTACAAAAAAAAAATAAAAAAATAGATATTATGGTTATCCTGAAGGATCAATGACGAAGTTTGTTAAGATGTTGAGACCGAGAGCGCTCCACCACCTTTATAATGTGGGCTAACTAAACGTTGAATAAAAATACCAAGTTTGAAAAAAATTTGCCGATTAAAAATGTAATAATTGTAGCTATAGAAATTCGTGTGAATGATTCACACCAGATTTATTTTATTTAAGCAGATTCTTTCTAAAAAATTCACATTTTTTTTACTTTCTAAAGATGTGAGAGTGTTTAACACCAGATTATTATTTTTACTTGGTCTTCTTACTCCTAGTAAGAGGGAGTATTAAAATCGTGTCAAATTTTCGATATCGAGTTTTCACCGGAAATATCCGTTTTGAGGTCCCCTGAGTCCAAAAAAGTGGTTTTTAACAAATGGTCTGTGAGTGTGTGTGTGTATTTGAACAGCGTAGCTCAAAAACGACAAACCGTAGAAAGTTGAAACTTGATATTCCGTTTAGGTATCACCATCTGACAGTACGTTATCTGTCAAAATTCCTCAACCGGAAGTACCACTTTACTAGTTGGCTCCGATTTTCTTTAAACTTGTTATATCAACTACATATACAAAGAGCTACAACTTTTATTTGAAACATTTCTCAGGGAAAATTCATTTGAGGGCACTTTTGGGGGAGGGGTGGGGTTAGGTTTTCATCTAAAGTGCTATTTCAGTTTATTAGAGAATTCTATCTTCTTAATAATATTAATTAGAATTAAATATGTTGTTGAAATTCCGAGTTTGAAATAAATCGGATAACCGGAAGTGCGTTTATTTTAACACTTTACTAATTGATTTCTTCACTTTTTCACGGTTTTCTCAAAAATGGCTCCGACGATTTTCTTGAAACATCGTATATAAACCGAACATACAAAGATATACAACTTTTATTTAAATCATTTCTCTGGGAAAATTCATTTAAGGGCACTTTAAGGGGAGGGGTGAGGTTAGAGCTTCCTCTAAATTGCTATCATAGTTGATTATACAATTTGATCATCCAAACAAAATTAATTAGAAATAAATAGATGGCCAAAATTCCGAGTTTTAAGAAAATTAGTAAACCGGAAGTGCGCTTTTACTGAACTGTTTTTTTTAAATTTTCGACGAATTTCGTTAAATTTGGTACATAAACTATAATAACATTTGTCAATTATAATTTTGAGAACTGGAGTAAGAGAATGTTGTGTGAGTGTTTCACACCAGATTTTTTTTCTTTATTACAGACCATCAAAGTAGGAGGGGAAACAGTCTTCTACTCACTTATAGACGGAAAGAGATTATTACATATTTCTTGGAATGATTAATGGATATAGTCTTGTATAACTAATTTCTAAAGGTTTACATAATTGAATTTCAGACACCTTACTATATTACGAATGCTATTAATAAATATTGAAAAACATATTAAATTATTCAAAATAATATGAAACTAAGCCATGCAATTAACTATGTGAAGAACTAACACGGGGAGAAAAAATGATAATAGCGTAAAATGTGATGGATAAAGAATAATCGAATTAAAAACGAATTCTTTAATGTATAAATGTATATGTGTGTGTTTAAAAAAAAACCTGGACAAATGTATAATATACATCATACGAAAGTATAATACAATAAATGGATAGAGACAGCTATGTAATGGGACCACTAGTCGTATAAATAATTCTTTTACTAATCTGACTTAGTTGGTGATAAATTAAGATTTATGTTATGGGCTCCATCCATGCTTAGCACTAATATACTTCTAGCCGAGTGATTAAAAAAAAATAATTTTTTTTTGTACTTTACATTTTTTTCTGGTTAAACTCTTCTTATACCTGACGTGATACTCTGAGACGGTATGATACATTTCTCGCTAAGTGTAGGTATAGTTGGGGTTAAGTTTATTTCAATTACTTAAAAAGATCTTTTGGGATACGCACGCACAACTTTTTACTCTTGCAATTGATACAACTTAATTAATAAATTTTTCATTAAAGTTGCAATGTTTATTAAACATAAAGTTGGGTTCCGGCCTTAAAAAAAAAAACGGTACTCGGGTTATACATACAAATATTCTTTTATACATAGACCTGAGTGGACATTATATTACGCCTTCTATCTTAACCAAAACACCTTGTAGCGTTAGTTTAAAATTTGACAGGCCCCACAATTTTGACAACTATTCAATGTTCTGATAGCGGAAGTGCTCATTTTTAAACGACAATTAATTATTGTATAGGGTTGTGATATTATTATTATTTTTACTCTCTCTTACTCCTATAAGAGGAGGTATTGTAATCGTGTCAAATTTACGATATCGAGTTTTTAACAGAAATATCCGTTTTGAGATCCCCTGAGTCCAAAAAAGTAGTTTTTAGCAAATGGTGACAAAGTGGAAACATGATATTCCGTTTAGGTATCACCATGGGATCTGACAGTACGTTATCTGTCAAAATTCCTCAACCACTTTACTACTTTACTAGTTGTGGAAGATTCTTCTCGACCGTTACTTGTATGAAGGAAAGGATTTTGAGTTTCGGTCTTTTTTTTAACCAAAAATAAAAAAACTTAAATTTTTGCCAACGTTTCGACAAATATATTGTCTTTTTCAAGGCATAAAAAATAAAAAATATAAAAACAAAAAAATCTTTAAAACATATCCAACTTGAAACACTTATGTAAAATTAAGAACTAAAAAGTTGAGAACACCTCAACAACACAGAGAAAAGTGACACATCTTCCATCTTCGTTCTTTTAAGCAGACCTAGCAAAGCTGAAAGTGGCTCTCTCATGAAGTTCATGGCTTCGGCGATTGCTTACTCCCAACTGAAGAAACCTTATCGTTATCAGGCCAGCGCATTCACAAAAGAATGTGTACCAGGGTTTCTTTCTCAGCCTTACAGAATCGGCACATCGCGTCGCCACTTTGTAAGCAGTATCTTGGGCATGTGCTTATTCAGACTATAATGCCCCGTTTTATTTTTACTTTCTCTTACTCCTAGCAAAAGGAAGTATTGTAATCGTATCAAATTTTTCATATCGAGTTTTCACCGGAAATATCCGTTTTGAGGTCCCCTGAGCCCGAAAAAGTGGTTTTTAGCAAATGTTTTGTTGTGTGTGTGTGTCTGTGTGTATGTGAACAGCATAGCTCAAAAACGAAAAACCATAGAAAGTTGAAACTTGATATTCCGTTTAGATATCACCATGGCATTTGACAGTGGGTCATCTGTCAAAATTCCCCAACCGGAAGTACCACTTTACTTGTTGGTTTTTTACTTTTTTGCAATTTTCTTAAAAATGGCTCCAGTGATTTTCTTTAAACTTTGTATATCAACTACACATACAAAGAAATACAACTTTTATTTGAAATATTTCTCTGGAAAAATTCATTTAAGGGCAGTTATGGGGGAGAGGTGGGGTTAGGTTTTCATCTAAAGTGCTATTTCAGTTTATTGAACAATTCTATCATTTAAATAATGTTAATTAGAATTGAATATGATGTTGTAATTCCGAGTTTGATAAAAATCGGATGACCGGAAGTGCATTTACTTTACCACTTTCCTTGTTGGTTTTTTACTTTTTTGCGATTTTCTCAAAAGTGGCTCCAGCGATTTTCCTTAAACTGGTTAAATCAACTGCACATACAAAGAGCTACAACTTTTATTTGAAACATTTCTCTTGGAAAATTCATTTAAGGGGACTTTTAGGGGAGGGGTGGGGTTATTTTTTCCCTAAAGTGCTATAATAGTTGATTATACAATTTGATCATCCAAACAAAATTAATTAGAAATAAATGGATGGCCAAAATTCAGAGTTTCAAAGAAATTAATTAACCGGAAGTGCGCTTTTACTGAACAGTTTTTTCAGTTTTCGCGAATTTCATTAAATTTGGTACACTAACTACAAAATTTGTCAATTGTAATTTTGAGAACGGGAGTAAGAGAAAGTCGTGTGAGTGTTTCACGCCAGATTTCTTTTTTAAATTTAAGGCGCATCAACATCTATGGCCATTGGCGCCTGGAGCCTTCTCAGTGCAGTACGCTGCCGGCCTCCAGACAGTATTTCCTCGTTCAGACAACACTGTCCATCACTGGACAGTGAGCTGTAGAGGCTTCTAGGAAGATTAAATCTAAGGGTAGCACAGCTGGACTCGAACCCGGGTCCTCCGCGTGGGAGTCCAGTACGCTAACCTGTACGCTATTCCCTTCCCTGTGTGATATTATTATTATTAAATCATGGGTGCCTATCGGCATGGTACCTAAGCCAATATATCATTTATCCCCGTAATTTCTCCCCCCATTCATCCCACTAATTCATCTCCCCTAGTAATTTACCGGGCTGTCTAAATATCCTAAAATATCCTTTAGCTCCAACCCTCTCAGGCTTTCCCATGAGAGTGACATTTTCCCAAAAATCCGAAAACTAGCGCTGGCAACACATGGGGTGGGAAAAGTTTGGAGGCCAACACCGAGTAAATTGTTGTTGAAAATGGCGGCATGACCACTACATACTGAAGAAATTCTTCTAGAAGCAGTCTTACTGGTTTGCTCCATTTAGTGGGGACAATTTCACGCTATTGCATGATAATGCCAGACCGGATACAGCTAGATCTTGTCACCCGCTTCTTGGAGGAAGTCAGTATAAATGTAATCAATTAGGTTCTCCCGACATGGATCCTATAGAATATCCATGGGGTATGGTCAAGAAAATGATCACCCACTAACTACTCTGCATAGCTTCGCATTGCTCTACAAGAATAATGGTGATGTCTTTTGAAAAAGTCCTTTCAAATCTTGATAGCATGGATTCTCTACCATATACGAAAAACATTTTATTCGTAAATAGGGAGCTAAAAAGCGTATTTATTTTGAAAAATTGATTTCGAAAAGTTGACACGATGTCAATACAGCAATTTGTGAGAGTGAACAAAACCAAAAATTATCTAGGAGTAATAATGGAAATAATAACGAAAATACAAATAACGAAATACTGTCCGGTGATGGACAGTGTTGTCTGTAACGGGAGAACACTGTCCGGAGGCCGGCAGTGCACTGAGAAGGCTCCGGGCGCAAATGACCACAGATGTTGAGACGCCTTTAAAAAAAAAAAAAAAAAAAAATAACGAAAATTTGTAAAATAAATATTGTATATAAACAGTTCAGTAATAAATATAATACCACATAAATTAATCTTAATACTCGAGTATGCAAATCTAAGTAATTAGTCTGGAAATGGACAAATCCTAATTTTGTTTGAACATCTTTAATACCCTCTTTACGCTTGAATTCAAAGTTTAATTTTAAAGGCTATATTGTATAACTCAGAGTAATCCTTATTCCCCATCTGTTATAACAAATCTGAAGTTTATATAAATATTAAACAATTTTAATGATGAAGTATTTGTTATGGACATCTATTCAAATTATTCTTCATAAATAATTAATGTTTTCAGTTCTCTTAATTCAAATTTTATTGAAAAAGAGTTTTTCATTCAAAATCTCTTCAACATTTGTTGTACTTTTGCTTGAATTTCTTGAACTTTAGGATTGACGTAAAAGTAATGGCGGTTTCGGACAGCGAGTCATTATATATAACTAGTCTCAAATACATCTTATTAAATAAAATAGGAATGATTGCCATCAATATATAGATATAAGTTTATTTACTTGAGATTCGGGATCGACTACCTGTTGCAAAGCATTGACAAACTGCATCTGCTGATTGTGGAAGCGTTTTTCCTGCAAAAAGTTTTTGAGATGCTAGAAGAAGTTAAAGTCGGTTGGCGGGAACTTCTTAGCCTAATTCGTTCAACTTTGAAGCATTGGTTGTGCGTAAAAATTGGACCCTTTTTGTTGAACAATGCCTTTGCTTTGCAGTGCCAAGGCTTTGCGGTTTGAGATACATCTTATATATTTGTTGAGCATACTTCATAGATGTAATGGTTTTGCCGGGATTCACCATAAAGTGACCATGACTTTCGTTGAGCTTGGGCAGTATTGTCTAAGGGTCTTCTTAGATGTGGTTCAGGCTTTCGACAGGGTTTGGCATCCCGGATTACTCTACAATCTCAAAAGCATCCTTCCAAATATTGTTTACCTCATCCTTGTATCGTATCTTACTGATCTATACATTCAGATCTTCACTCTTTCCTCAATAAAACCTTCGAGCCTGGGATTCCCCAAGGCAGTGCCCTTGGACCAGCTCTCTACAGCTAATATTCCTACTCATCCGGATACAATCTTGTAAACTTTCGCGGATGACATAGCTATCCTCTCTCGTCGTACTGATCCTGTGGTTGCTAGAATAAATCTGCAAGATCATCTAAATGATCTTGGGACTTATTTTCAGAAATGGAAAATAATAGTGAATGAAACTAAAAGCAACTACAATTTCTTTTATATTAAAAGAGATATAGTTGCTCCCGTCGGTCTTAACCAAATCCATGTGCAGACAAACTACGCTGGGACTTCACATACATGGTCGACTCAAATTCCCACACAAGACTTAAACGAAAAGATGTGACAAGACGATACAAAAGCTACTACAACGACTCCTTGGAAAATTCTCCAAATTGACAGTTACTATTATTATTATTGGACCCACTCCAGCCCTTGGTACGGTGGCAAGTAGTAGGCAAGTTTCCGTCCCTGCCACGGGGAGGCGGATCTCTACATATACATCTAGTCCTTCGCTTCACTGCTCCTTTGCGAGCAAACTCAACAAAGTCTTTAAATTTTATGGTACTTTTCTTCAGTTCTTTACACTCCCGGGCAGTTCTCTCCCCTACTTTTCAGCTTGAATTCCATATGGATTCTTGCCTCGTCGAGGAGAGGACACCGGAAGAGAACGTGTTGCACCGTGTCCCGTTTACCGCATTCGCAATTCGGGAAATCTATCAATCCCAGCTCATGAGGCTCAGAATTGAGTGAAATATTGCGTTACGGTTTGGGACAGCTCCAGCCATCGAATCGACAATCTGTGAGAAAATTCGGGAAGAACTCATACGTGATTCTCCCTTTTTCTGCTTCATCCCAGCATCTTTGCCACTTCCCAATCTCGTATTCTCGGATCTTTCTCTTTGGGCAGGAAGCGTCTAACTGGACAGCTCCTCACCATCAAGGACAATCATTTCTCCTTTTTTATTCTTATAGGGTAAGGGCCCTCATCTCAGCGAGAAGATCAAGTGGCAACACATCAGCGATACCGGTAAGGAGACCGTGGAGGATGTTGCATAGGCCCTTCGTACAGAGCACAAAATAGCTCTTTGCATTCGTAATAGAGTGCCGCTGAACAACTGCATGTGCAGCTTGTCAGCACAACACGCAGCTGCGTACATTGCACCATTCTCTATCACTCCTCTGTAAATACTGACAGTTACTAACAAGGTATTGATATACTTAATAAATTTTACAACTAAGCCTTCCAACTCCCGTCGTATCTAGTTTTCACAATCCAAAAACTACGCCTCACTACTAGAGCTCTCTACTAGATTTCTAATCTCACCCTTTTTACTGACCTAAATGTTTCTTATGCCTCCGATCTGGTCAAAACTAGACGTAACAAATTCCATACCAATGGCTTGGTGTGCTCATTTAGTGCTTGAGTGCTTAGAACTCTCCCTCAAAATTCAAGGCGTCGTCTTGAACAAGGCCGCAAAATAATCTTGTGTAAAAGTTATTAAACTATTAAGAAGACCCACCAATGGGTTCAACAAGTGGACACATGTGTATTATTTTGTTTGATCGTGTAGTGGAAGGACAAAATCGATAAATAATAGTTTAAAGTTTCTGAATATTTTATAGTATCCAAAATTGTATTTTTGTTAATATTTTATAATATATTAGACTGTGAAATTATCTTCAAAAAGATTGTACTTTAGTGTCAGGTACTGCAAATTTGGATCATTAAACAAAGGCACAAATCCCGTTAGGTCAAACCTTTGTACAAGCTAATTTCCCCCACTAGAGAGAGAGAGCAATTCCAAAGAATACATTCTAACATTAGTTTTAAAAGAGTAAAGAGTCTCACATCAACCTTCAAACAGGACACTTCAGGAATTGCTCTCTAAATATCTGTGCCAGTTTTGCATTAATCTTGATAAATACTTAATTTCTTAAACATAATAGTGTGATATTGTAAAATACTTAAATTTACTACAGACTCGTTCTAGCTACCAAAGTGAAAACATCAGAGCCATATCAAGTTTTAAGACTTATTCCAATTAATTTATAAGCATATTGTTGTTAACTTAATATCTCTTAGAGAATATATCTTTTGAAAAACAGTGTGACTTCTTTATTATTACACTTCATTCTCTTTTAAAATTACAAACTTATAAGCCCTTTTCACTAAAACGCTCGTGCTACACACTACCACTACTACAAATACAACTCACACACCATACATTACATTGGTGGCAGCGGTGGGATATTTTCAACAAGAATCCACAAATTTACAAGTACGTAAAATTTCCAATTTAATAATTAAACTAATTATCCATCAGATAATTTTATTAACTTTTAAATTAGTTTCTCAGCGGAAGTATCTAAATATTTCCCATAATTGAATTTTTATTGAATTTCATTTTTGTAATTTGAAAAATTTTAGTTTTTGAAATTGTTGTATTTGCACCATCCCTTGTGAATTTGTATTTCCAAAATGTATAAAATTAACGGACAAAACATGAAAATCGACGCCGCTGTAGAATATTTGCTTGCTCAGCAACAATTAGCCAATCCTCCTCCCACCCCCATCAATCAACCAGCTAGTTCTTTAAGAAATTTACAATTAATTAATAGTTTACCTACTTTCGATGGCGAAAATTCAGCCAAAGTGTCCGATTTCCTAGACCAAATTAGCCATTGTGCTAGTCTTTCTGGCTGGGACGACGCTGCTAAATTAGAAATATTAGCTCTTAGACTCTCAGGTTCTGCAAAAATATTTTATGACACCCAGAAAGCGGAATTACAACGCCAGGGTACAACTATAACGTATCCTCTAATTTCAGAGCGACTTCTAGCCCGATTTCGTAAGGAAAAAACACCCTTAGTCCTCTTACAACAGATGACTAATATTCAGTCCTTGCCCACTGAGTCTCCTGAAACATTCGCGGATAGGATTAGACATATCCAATCCGCCATTCATTTAAAAGCTCAAGCTAACCCACTCGAGGCCTTACAAACAATATTAGATAAACTGGCCACTGATGCATTCTTGAAGTCACTTCCTCAACCGCTTCGTAATGAGGTGCGAACGAAGCTTCCTCAAAAATTAGATGAAGCACTTTCCTATGCCAATGCCCTAAAAGAAGTTCAGGCTTCTGAATCAAACCCTACAGTTTTCGCTGTTACTGCGAAAAATTCCAATTCTCGTACACCCCCATCTCCTTGTCGTTACTGTGGACAAATGCATTTCCACAGAGAATGCCCGCATCGTAATGAAAGTCAAAAGCCACAATTAAAACCAACTACCACTTGTAGAGTATTTAATGTAATAAGGAACAGACCTTGCCGCCATTGTTCCGGTCCACATTTTGACGTGGACTGCACCAATAAATTCAGACCAAAACCTCGTACTAACTTTGGCAAAATGCCTAACAATTTTAATGTACCAAAAAATTTCAATCGCAGGGTATATAATAATAATCGTTATAACAATAATAATAATAATAATCAGTATTATAGTAATAATCATAGCCCTCGAATTAATTCAAACAATTCGCGATTTAACCCTTATTCAGATAGACCCCAGTATAGTCATAATAATGGTAACGAAACTAGCAATAACCTCCAAAATAGGCCCACTTGCCAATATTGTTCAAAATTTGGACATACGGCTCGTAATTGTTTCCAAATACAGCCCAAAACAAGTTAGCCCTCAGTCGCTTTCTCGAAAAACTGATATGACTATGGCGCAATCATACCTGCTTCCATCAGTCCTGTCTAACTAGGTAATACCTAACTATGGCATCACGTCCCTTCATTTGCATGTGGACAATGTCGAAAATTCCAAATTTTCTGGCGAATTCATACTTTCGCATTAAAAGGCAATTTCCAATTAATACTTGTAGAAACGTTATTACAGGGTAATCATTAATTTACGCACGTATCTAACACTTAATAAATCCAACATTCAATTTTCAACCAGTACTCAAACGCACTAGTTTAGTACTAATCGCTAAGTTCACTAAAATCCCTAGTAACTAGCCACAAAATTTCTGTGACACCTCGCGCACACAATGCATAACACTTGAAATAAAATACTTGACATAATCTCTTGAAATAATTCTCAATATACCACACTTCTTAACTTTACATACTACACCACATGTAAATGTTATATGTAAGAATTTGTTAATCTTAAGAATAAAAATTGTAAAATGTATTGAAATATTTACTTTGGTTGTATAATCAACATATTATTTTTGTTTCAGCACTGAAAACTATCGTACTTCGAGTCATAAAATTATTCCGGCTTTAATATTTGTAATTATTGCATTGTATATTTAAATAATAATTGTAATTTATTTTATTTTGCAGAAATCAAGATCACCAAGTGAATTCGTAGTTACTTTTGATGAGATGATATTAATATTTTTTTTATATATTGTATTTACCTAATTAATTAATATTTTTTTCAGTTCGCCTTAAAAGGAAATTAAATAATTTGTATTATTCTTGTACTTATCTGACATTTGTATTTTAATGTTAAATTTTTATAATACTTAATTGTTTTCTTGTATTGTTAGGTTATATTCAACTCATCTAGAAAACGCAAAACAGTTGAAAGAACTCATAGCTATAGAAACGGCCGAAATACTTGCACATACCCCTCAAGCTAGCTATTTCATGTTTACCTCTTAGCTTTAATAATTTTTATACTATTTGTTGAAATTATTGCATACATATCCATTATATTTTTATGCTGTAACAACTTAAAAATTTTAAATCTCTCTTTTGCAGCAGATCAAGCCTCTTCGTCGTCTGCACGATTGCATGAGTATGAATGTTATGGCATGCGCATGAATTTAATTGCATGTTATGATTAGTCAATATTGCACGTTATTTGTTAGAAATTTTATCATATAAATTTATGTATAACTCTGTATGATTATTTTCAGAAACACAAGATTTCTACAAAAGGAAAAGATCTTCATCTTCTCATACCCTTTGCTATTATCCTCACATCCTTGCGCACCCCTGCACGCTTATTAAATATATATATTTTTTTTATTTGTGTATTTTGTTTATTTATTTGTTAATTATTTTTGAAATACTTAAGAGTTTTTTTTTTTCGTCCATATAGAGTTAATTCAAGAAACTACATACACACCTACAGTACCGACTTGTCTACCCATTGCCAGTCACTTCTTCATCCGCAACACTCTCACTCGCCAAGCAGTGTTCGCTGTTCACCTATCAGCCTACCACCACAGCAACGCTCACCCACTCACGCAGCGTTCGCTCGAGTAGAATACATTCAAACACCACAGCAACGCTCACACCTTCAAGCAGCGTTTGCTCCAGAAGAAGATGACTGCACCCTACAACACACGGCCACCTTGCAGAGGTTACACACACGCCTCTCGATAACTTCCATGCCTCTACAACTCCAGATTATCTCCCAAATTTTTCGTGCCAAAAAATTTCTCCAGGAGGGGGGATAATGTAGTGGAAGGACAAAATCGATAAATAATAGTTTTAAGTTTCTGAATATTTTATAGTATCCAAAATTGTATTTTTGTTAATATTTTATAATATATTGGACTGTGAAATTATCTTCAAAAAGATTGTACTTTAGTGTCAGGTACTGCAAATTTGGATCATTAAACAAAGGCACAAATCCCGTTAGGTCAAACCTTTGTACAAGCTAATTTCCCCCACTAGAGAGAGAGAGCAATTCAAAAGAATACATTCGAACATCAGTTCAAAAAAGGAGAGTCTCACATCAACCTTCAAACAGGACACTTCAGGAATTGCTCTCTAAATATCTGTGCCAGTTTTGCATTAATCTTGATAAATACTTAATTTCTTAAACATAATAGTGTGATATTGTAAAATACTTAAATTTACTAAGAGACTCGTTCTAGCTACCAAAGTGAAAACATCAGAGCCATATCAAGTTTTAAGACTTATTCCAATTAATTTATAAGCATATTGTTGTTAACTTAATATCTCTTAGAGAATATATCTTTTGAAAAACAGTGTGACTTCTTTATTATTACTAGACTTCATTCTCTTTTAAAATTACAAACTTATAAGCCCTTTTCACTAAAACGCTCGTGCTACACACTACCACTACTACAAATACAACTCCACACCATCACATTACAATCGCTTTTACTTTTTATACTTATTTTATAGATGTAAACAAAATAAAGGTTAAAAAAAAGACTTTTCATTGGTAGCAATTGGGAACTGCTAGGATCTTCCTTTTGATTCAACCATTGAGCTATTCACTTCCGGTTGTCTTATCAAATCCACTTTTTGTCGCACAACACAATCCTACAGACAAATAGTTCATGGTTTTTGCGTATATTAAAAAGACGACATTTCAAAACGACGATTTTTTAAATTTTCGATTAGCTCTTGTGGCATACACTTATCCGATTTCCAACTAGCTTCAAACGCCGAACAACAGTAGATATGACCTTTTAGATTTCCTCGGGCTTTTTCATGAAAAACACTTGAGTTTCTGGGTTGAGGTCGCGTCAGTGGTTTGCTAAAAACCCATGTTGCAATGAGCCTCTTCAGGGTCGTTACAACTTGAAAGCCAATAAGGCAAGTAAGGTGGACTTTAGATGATAGAATTGTGTAATAACTGGCATATGAAATGTAATTGGTGATGTTGTGTTGTTGTATGTTTGTAGTAGTAGTTGGTGTAGCACGAGCGGTTTAGTAAAAGGGGCTTCTAAGTATATATGTTTAAGAGAGAAGTATTAGTAATAATTAAGAGAGACTCCACTGTTTTTTAAAAATAAATATATTATTCTCTAAGCAAATTTAAGTACTTTACAACATCACAACTATATCTTAATAAATCAGATGTTTATCTAGAATAAAGGCAAATCACTAACACTGGCACTGAGTATAAGAGAGCGATTCCTGAAGCAAGCGTTCTGACTTTGAAAGCAGAATGCAGACTGTTCGAAGGAATGCCTTCTCTTACAAAACAGTTGGCCAAGTGGCATCGTATTCTTGAGCCTTTGTCTCTTTATAGTAATGATCTTAAATTATAGTACATGGCTCTTTTCAGTGCACTAAGGTACATTTAAAATATTAACAAAATTCTATTTTTGAAACTATAAAATATTCTAAACTATTTTTCAAAACTATCATTTTCTTTTATTTCTTACTTCCACTACATATAGCTGTTTAGTGAAAACCGTAACCCCCATCTCTCCCCCAAAAGTACCTCTAAATGAATTTTCTCGTACCTTTAAATGAATGTTTCAAACAAAAGTTATAGCTCTTTGTATGTATAGTTGATATATCAAATTCAAAGAAAATCGTGGGAACCATTTTTGAGAAAATCACAAAAAACTGAAAAAAAAAAACAAAAAACATTCGATAAAGTATTTCCGGCATTTCTGGTTCTTGGATTTTGCCGGAAATCTTCGTGTCTGATGCGGTGGTTATAACTAAAAGGAATAAACAAATTTGAGCTTCCTGCAACTTTTCGTTTTTGAGATATTCCTTTTGAGACACACAGACACCACATACACAGACCACTTTCTAAAAAATCACTTTTTTAGACTCAAAGAACTTCGAAACGTATATTTCCGGTGAAAACACAATTTCGAAAATCTGGTACGATCGCAATATGCACTTAAAAAATGATGTTTTAACACAATTACATTTATTTCAGAATAAATTCCAATATCAAAGGCAAATTTCAATAATGCAAAAAACGACATTACTTTTCGCACCAACCACTTCACCGATAACAATATTTACCAAAACTGTAAGCTTTAGAACATGCAATAAAACATCTATCTTCAAGGTATGGAAACCATTATACAAAGCTTTATTTCCTGGCACTTTCATAATGTTGAAACCTCGTAGTAAGTTGATGCCTCCATAATAGATGTTTATAACAAGATAGTAGTATATTGCAAAGCCTAAAAATTTAATTTAGGTTTCTAAGAAGATTATATGATCATGTATTTATTTATATTAGTAAGACGTTGTATGATTTAATTTATTATTATTTTGGTTTATACACATTAGGTAGCAAAGCACCTTAAGCCTTAGAGTCTATTAGTTATATAGTTTTACGGTTATTAAAACACGGTTATTTAATTCAATTAATTACTAAATATCATCAAACCTGATTAATATATATCTACACTTGAATTAATTTTTTAATTTAATTTATTAAGATAAAAATCGTAGTTGCCGATCTTCTGAGATGCAGAAATTGTATCCAAGATGGGAACACTGTCGGAGCTTATGCTAAAGAAAACCTAGTACCATAATTGTGCAAAAAAGTCGCTTATTTATTTACTTTCTCTTCCTTTTTTTTATGATTTTGTAACGTTTGTGTGTGCGTGTGTGTGTGTGTGTGTGTGTGAGAGAGAGAGAGAGAGAGAGAATAATACAAATAAACCAACAGTTTATATGTAATATATTATATATTACAAATAAACCAACAGTTTATATGTAATATATTATATATTCATTTGTCTCCATAAAAACACGGACAAATTCCACTAAACATCAGAGACATTTTCCCGTAGTTTGCTTCATTTTGTAGTTATCGACCGGTTTCGGGCGTTCGCCCATCTTCAGGATGCGTTTGTCAAACAGTGTGATAACACAGACTTGCAAGAGCAAATTCAGTTTATACACTGACGAACGCCCGAAACCGGTCGGTCGATGACCACAAAATGAAGCAGGCTACTACGGAAAATGTCTCTGATGCTTTCCAGCTTTGCGGAAGCAACCACCACACCAACCACCACAACAAATTCCATTAAATTTGATATACTATTTTTACTTTCTATTACTCCTAGTAAGAGGAAATATTGTAATCGTGCCAAATTTTCGCTATCGTGTTTTCACCAAGAATATCCGTTTTGTAGTCGGTCCCCCTGAGTCTAAAAATGTGGTTTTTAGGAAGTGGTCTGAATGAGTGTGTGTGTGTGCATGTGAACAGCATAGCTCAAAAAAGAAACATCGTAGAAAGTTCAAACTTGATAATACGTTTAGGTTATACCATGGGGATCCGACAGTAGGTCCGCGGTCAAAATTCCTCAACCGGAAGTTGAGAGTTACCACTTTACTTAATGAATTTTTTTTTTTACTTTCTTGCGAATTTCTCAAAAATGGCCCCCAACGATATTCTTCAAACTTTGTATATCAACTACACATACAAAGATCTAACAACTTCTATTTAAAACATTTCTCTGGAAAAATTCATTTAAGGGCAATCTTGGGGGAGGCGGGGTGGGGTAAGGTTTTCTTCTACTGTGCTATTTCAGTGTACTATACAATTCTGTCATCTAAATAATATTGATTAAAATTAAATGTGTTGTTGAAATTCCGATTTTGAAAACATCGAATGACCGGATGTGCACTTTTGTTGAACATTTTTCGACGAACTCCAACGAATTTCATCAAGTTTGCTACACAAACTAAAATTTGTCAATTATAATTTTGAAAACTGGAATAAGAGAAAGTTGTGTGAGTGTTTCACACCAGATTTTTTTACATTTCTTAGATTGTCCTATTTATAAAGGCTAGACAACTTTTATGCTGTAAAAATTTACATAAAAATTAACCTAGTTTTATGACTTTTACAATTTATGGCCTAATTTGATGGAACCTATCGTAAAATGGATGTAACTGTAAGGAATTCTAATATTCAGCTAAATTTTTTTAGGTTTTTGTTTTAAATATTAATAATTTTGAAAAATTTGTTGAAAAAGTTTTCCATTTTTTCCCTCAATTTTCTTATTTTTTTTAAAAAATTTTTGTTAAAAAACAATATCTCAGTTTTCATTTATTGCTAACCCTTAGAGTTTCTATTTCAATTATTCATTATTAATTACTTTTTTTAATTTATAAATGTGAAGCTATTTTATATATTAATAATTATGATTTACTGTTCACAATAATGGCTAGTAATTAGTTTGACAGTAAATCCATTAAGGTAATTCTAATGAGCATAGTAAATTTACGTGCAGCAATCAGTTGAGGTAAACATTGTCTGGCATTTGAAAGCAATCCAATCACGTGTGTTCAAATTGGCCAATCGTATCCAGATTTCCCGCTCCACACATTTCCCTTCATTACCCTGCTTCATCTCCTATTAATTATGATACTATAAACTAGTATTGTGGACTGTACAAGAGCTAAATCTATATTTTATGTGTGTTCGTACAGTTCTAAATTAAACATTGTTTTACATACAATGATAATTTATTTATAACTCGCATATTATTTTGTTTATTTAAAACCAAATTGTAATTTTTTTGAAATATGAATTTCTTTGTTTTTAGTCTGCCAAAAAAAAATGTTAATTAACAAATAAATGATTTTTTTCATTAACTAAAAATTCACTGGCTCTTAGGTATGTAAGATTTGACATTGATTATTACTTATTTATTTAATCGACAAAACAGGAATCTCACTTTGACATGGTAGGAAACTCCCTACCAGTAGGTCTCTCACAGGTGGCAATCTAAGAGGCAAATCTGGATATTGGAAGGACGGGTTCAGGATATTGGAATCTGGATATTGGAAGGCAGGCTATTCTAGCCGCCCGCTTAAAAAGGATGCCTGACCGCCAATTCACTTTCGTTCAAACACCATTCGAACAACCATCAACGTTCAACGACCATCGTTATCGCATGGTCACTCAGTCAATCAGTCACTCTTTCCTCACACTACCAACCAACCCTTCTCTAAATTATACGGTGTAAATTTCCTTGCAGTACTTATATTTTCTTACAATATGAGCAGTGTTCATAAGTCTATCATTTCTCTGCCAAAGTTTTCTCTTCCGTTCCACCCCTACCCCCACCCCACCCCCAACTCCGTTCAATAACCACTACACTTAATTACACCCGAGCTTTATTAGCTTATGTGACATCTGGCTTCCCGAACTCCTCGTCAGCAGTGTAAGTTCTGGCTGATTCCAATCACTCAGTAGAAGTGCCAGATCATTCAGAAGCGTTTACTGGTGATTCCATTTCCTCCTTAGTGATGTCTTCTTCTGCTACCTTCGATCTTACTCTTCATTATAGATTTTAGTACTCCTATATCTCATGCATCACCTTTGCACCTAGTGGTGGAAAGGGCGGCGAAGGGGGCTCTTCTTAGGATCTCTAGGGGTGGTGCAGGAGGGGGGGAAGGAATGGGGATTAGAGAGTTGGTATGGGAGAGCCCAAAGGTATTCTCACCTTAGGGCTCCCCCATCTGTACCTCCCTAGGGATGGTATGGGTAAGAGGTACAGCTTCACTAAAAATTTTTCGTCGAAGCTAGGGTCCAAGAGTGAGTGGAGCGAGGGATCCGCTCTGTTGGGCATCAAGGAACATGCCATTAAATGGTATACTGATGGGTCGAAGACCCTCGAGGGGACTGGGGCGGGGGTGGTTGGTCCAAGGATCAAGCACTCGGAACCCATGGGTAAATTTCCCAGCATCTTCCAGGCGGAGATATACGCTATCGGAAGATGTGTTCAATTTAACCTCGATAGGGGATACAGGAATCAGGAGATTGTAATCCTTTCTGATAGTCAAGCAGCCATTGGAGCTCTGGGTGCACCAGTCATTAACTCTAAAATGGTTTGGGAATGCCTAGATAAACTTAACGATCTGGGTAGCAGGAACAAAGTTGCACTCTGGTGGATGCCGGGGCATGTTGGCATTGAAGGGAATGAGATGGCCGACGCCCTGGCCAAGATAGGCGCTATGACCCCACTTCTGGGGCCGGAACCTTTTTGTGGGATTAGCGACCAGTTTCTGTTAGAGGAACTTAGGAAGGAGGAGGAGACGAAGAGATCTCAACTCTGGTACTCCCTCCCCGGGTTGCGGCAGGCCAAGATCTGCTTGGGAAATTATAACCAACGGAGGTCGGTGGCGTGCATTGGATTGAGTAAGAACAAGCTCCGCGCACTTACGGGTTTCCTCACGGGGCATTGCCGACTTAGAGGACATCTGGTGAAGCTGGGCTTGGAAAGTGACAGCTCATGCAGATTCTGTGGGGAGTTGGAGGAAACTCCAATACATCTCCTAACAGACTGCGACGCTGCCACTCAGAGAAGGTTCAGGAACCTGGGCAGCTACCAGGTGGAGGAGGGGGACATATCCCGTCCCGGTATTAGGATTCCTCAGGGATCTTAACCTGATGGAGGTATTTTAGAACGGATGTTCAACTGGGCATCCGTTCGGGTGCTATGGGCAGGCCTGTGGCACCGAGGGGGCATAGCACAATAGACCTGATCAAGGTCGCGGTGCGTTGGCCCCCCCGCAAAAAAAAAAAAAAAAATATCTCATGCATTTGTTCTTTATGGCTCATTCATCTAGATCCGTTAGCCTTCCAAACTCTTACTATATTTTTATTTAATGCATTTTCACTTACTATTTTACATTCAGGGATGAGTTAGCTCAGTAGTACTGTATTTGGAGGTCTCCGGTACAAGTCCAGCAGTGCTGCCCATAGATTTTATCACCCCAGTAGGCTCTGCAGCTCGGTGATGTGCCGCTCCGGCTGTGCAGTTTGTAACGAGAGAATACTGCCCGGAGACTGGCAGTGCACTGAGCAGTCTCCCGGTGTCCTTGATATCAGATGTTGGCACGCCTTAATTAAAACAAAACATTTTTTTCTACAGTTTCATGTTTTACCTATACATTTTTATTATTTTTCTTTTATTTATTTATTGAATTTCATTTTTTTTGCTTCTTAAACTAGTAATGTCCATTAAGGTATTAATGATTTTCCTATTAGTGTTCTGATCCAACAGATTACTGGACTAATAAGAATTTTATATAATTTCAGTTTAGTGGGTTTGAAAAGTAATTTAGAGCCAGAGTAACTTACTATTCGCATATATAATAGGGTTGTTGAGGAGAGAAATTAGGTTTGATTAAATGACGAGATATGCTGACACTAATATAATGTATCTAAGTTTACACTAACTGCACTAGACTTTATAATGAAAATGATAGAATGAATGGCGAGAGTAGAGATATGACACGATGCGATGTATGGTTGATGTGATAGATCCTTTAGATAGATTCCCACTGGCTTATATACAGGTTCTCCCACTCTAGCCTGCCTAAGTCAGAGAGTAGTCTCTGTTAACCAGAGAGGCCTCTCTTCTCTCTGCTGTGGTTGCATTATCTTTGCGGTACCATTACATCATATAACACGCGATTGCAGCCACAATTCTTCTTTTGATTTCATTAATGACAAGGCTAATCAGGTATGTAAAATTTGACATAATTTCATATTTACAGATTTCTATATTTCGAGGGAACCTTCTAGTACTACCTGATGCCGAGAGCTTTATATTTTTTTGTTTGTTTTTTACTGATTCATTATAAGATTCATTTCTTTAACATTACTTCCTGTTTCTCGAAAGACATTTCCTCATTTAGAAATTTGGTCTATTGTGCTTCGAATAATCTGAAGTCAAATTGATATTCATCTAATAATTCCACGGCCTATATTTTTCATAATCATCATCATTTCGAAGGATGTCTCCAAATCTTCAAAAGTTGTCTGAAGTTATATTTCTAACGTTTTCTTTTAAATAAAATAGGTTGTCCAGAGGGGTAAATCTTTGCTGACAAATTAGTGATAACAAATTTTTTAATGTTTTCAATATGAGGGATGAAATAATCTTGTATGCAGCTGGGAGCATAGATATGCCTCTATAGTTGTTACAATCAATCTATTCATTTTACTTTCTCTCACTCCTCTCACGAGGAAGTATTGTAATCGTGTCAAATTGTCGTTATCGAGTTTTCATCGGAAATATCCGTTTTGAGGTCCCCCTGAGTACAAAAATGAAAATGGTTTTTAGAAAATGGTTTTTGTGTGTCTGTATTATGTGAACATCAATGATCAAAGACGAAAAACCGTAGAAAGTTGACACTTGAAACTAGAAAGTGATATTCCGTTTAGGTATCACTATGGAATCTGACAGTAGGTTATCTGATAAAACTCCTCAAGCGGAATACCACTTTACAAGTTGTTTTTTTTTTACTTTTTTTACGATTTTCTCAAAAATGGCTCTAAAGATTTTCTTAAAACTTGGTATATCAACTATATATACAAAGAGCTACAACTTTTATTTAAAACATTTCATCCGGGAAATTTCAATTAACGGTACTTTTTGGGAAGAGATGGGGAAGTTACGGTTTCCTCCAAAAGTACTATTCAGTTTATTACACAATTCTATCATCTAAATAATATTAATTAGAATTAAATTTGTTCTTAAAATTCCGTGTTTGAAAAAAATTGGATGACCGGAAGTGCGTTTTTACTAAGAAGTATTTTTCACTTTTCTGCTATTTTCTCTAAAACGACTCCAACTCAATTTCTTTAAACTTAGAATGTAAACTACACATATAAAAAGCTACAGCTTTTATTTGTAACATTTCTTCTGGTAAAGTCATTTTCTGGAAGAGATGTGGGGTTATGCTTTTCGCTAAAGTGCTATGTTAGTTGATGATACAATACAAATCTATCAATCCAAACAAAATTAATTAGAAATAAATAGATTGCCGAAATTGGGAGTTTCAAGAAAATTAGTGAACCGGAAGTGCGCGTTTGCTGAACAGTTTTTTCAATTTTTGCGATTTTTCTCCATAAAAACACCGACGAATTTCATTAAATTTGGTATACTAACTGTAAGCTTTGTCAATCATAATTGTCGATACCAGATTTCTTTTTTTAAGAATCGAGCATATTCAATCTTATGACATTTCCAATGTGATGGATGCAAGAAACTTGAAATAATATTAATTTTTAAATAAATCTAAATTATCAAAATATGTGACATTCCCTTGCAAAAGGACTAGCCAGGTAATACAAGTACAGTTACTAGGAATGTCCAAGAACCTTTATGGCTTTGTTCTATCCCCTTCTCCTCACAAGGGAGCCACTAAACGGAGAAAAAGAAGAGATATTTTAGGACAGACTCGTTCTAGCTACCAAGTTGAAAACATCAGAGCCAGTATCAAGTTTTAAGAGTTTATTCCAATTAAATTATAAGCATATTGTTGTGATAATCTAAAGTAATTTAAATTCTATTAGAGAATATATCTTTTGAAAAACAGTGTGACTTCTTTATTATTGCTAACACTTCATTCTCTTTTAAACTGCATATTTACAAGCCCTTCATACAAAACCGCTCAAGCCATTACAAACTACAAACACAGCAATACATTACACCAATCCTATGACATTTTCTTTGCCCAGTAATCCATTAGTAACTCTACTGATAGGTTTACATTATTTTTCGTATTTATCTGCATTAGAATTTTTGATTAATAATAGAGAATGAGCATTTATAATAATTAGATATAAACAAATATCAAGCTTAAGAAAACAGCCACAATTCAGTGGACTTTAAATATGTATGTATAAACATACTAGTTTACACATAGATTATTATAGGTATAATTTATCTCTCTGCATAAATAATAAGATGCAATAACCATGGTGTTAGGATTTTGATTTGAAGTGATTGCAAATGATAAGTTTTTGTGCTTATTGTTTTATGGACCTCGAATCTGTACAGATAAAGGGCCAAAAAAATGGTATAATTGTCATTTATTGGCGTTAAGTAAGACTAGAACGTGACCCTTCATTTATAGTTAAAATACGATTTAAAGGTACACTAAAAAAAAGAAGAAACGACTCATGCATAAAACGTAGCGTAAAAAATTGATGAATTTTAATTCAAAGGAATTAAAACGTTGATATTGTTCAATCTGTCTCTTTTACATACAGCTTTAAAAAATAAAAGTTAACAATGTTAATTAGATCTTTTAAATAATCAAGTACTACATTTCCAAAGGCTCTGTGCTCTGTTTAAAATTGTGTAACATAATATCATTTAATAATACAAAGCGAAGAAATAAGTGATATGAAGCTTATTTTATTAGTGATATATTACAAGAGATGTACAAAGAGGCCCTGATTTTTTGTTCAAGTATTTATATATCTTAAATTCATTAATTCTCTCCATGTAATCTGATAATCCATCTCTTACAAAAAAACAGATGTACATTTGTTATTTAGCTTTTTGTTTTTTTAAATTAAAATCTCCAATTCTATAAAAAGCAAAAACTTTCTTTCTTGTAATGAAGTTTTAATTTAAATTCTTAATTAAATTCTTTGTAAATTTAAATTCTATGATTTTTTTTTTTTTTTTTTTTAATATACACTTTTACCTTTAATAAGCACACTGCAGTTTAAAAGCTTTACTCTGTTATTAAATCTTGTTATAATTCTCATTATCTCAAATCAGAAAATATTACATAATTATAAACAATTATAATTTTTTAAAAATAAATAATTGCTTTTTATTGTATATTATTATGATAAAAATAGTGAGAAAGAGTTTTTGAAAAATAAGCTATAGTTATTGCTGAATGCTGAACACTATATAATAAAATAGAGAAACAAAACTGCCAGGACTTTACACATAAAAATAAAAATAAAAATTAGGTAGTGAGAGATTTAAACTGAATAAATAGAAAGGTAGTAGAAATAGTAGGTTGCTGACGCGTTATAACTGCTGTATAAACTGTTCTAAAGACTTTTCCTTGTAGGACTAGCGCAGTTGTAAAGCTAGGAGAGATGACGCACATTTCAATGTTATATCCTATATCAAAATATAGGAGATACGAGGGTGGTTTGAAAAGTTCTCGGTACTAGAAAGAAGTGTCTTACCTCGGTAGAACTGCTTTTATTTTTCAACATAGTCTCCCTGTAGACTAATGCATTTGGTCCAGCGATGTTCCAATGCCTTTATCCCATCTCGAAAATGAGATTCCTCCAGGCCTGCAAAGTACCTCTCCAATTCGGCTGTCAGTTCTTCCGTTGTAGGAAATCTCCGTCCACCGAGGAAAATTTTCAGCTTGGGGAAGAGATGAAAGTCTGATGGTGTCAAATCAGGTGAATAAGGTGGATTTGGCAACAATTCGTACCTCAGTTCATGAAGTTTTGCCATGGCAATAACACTTGTGTGCGGGCGGGCGTTGTCCTGATGAAAGATGACTTTCTTCCTTGCCAAACCAGGCCTTTTTTCGCGTATCTTTTCCTGTAGTTGGTCTAGGAGGTTTGCATAGTATTGCCCCGTAATTGTTTGGCCAGTAGGAAGATAATCTATCAGCAGAATGCCTTTTGCATCCCAGAAAACTGAGGCCATGACCTTTCCGGCCGAACGTACTGCCTTTGCTTTCTTTGGTGGTGGTGACTCAGCATGTTTCCACTGCTTTGACTGCTGTTTTGTCTCTGGGGTATAGTAGTGGACCCAAGTTTCATCTGTAGTCACAAACCGGCGCAAAAAATCTTGTTGGTTGCGCTGAAAACGGGCCAGACTTTGTTCGGACATTTCCAATCTGGTGCGTTTATGGTCCAATGTCAAGAGCCGCGGCACCCATTTTGCCGATTATTTTTTCATTCCCAATTCTTCGGATAAAATGTGATATACCCGTTCAGATGACATCCCTATAGCTTCTGCAATCTCTCGCACTTTCAGTCGACGATCCTCCATGACCATTTTATGCACTTTTGCGATGAATTCTGGGGTCGTAGTACTTTTTGGCCGTCCACTACGCGGATCATCATCTAAGCTCTCCCGACCAAATTTAAACTCGCTGATCCACTTGTCAACAGTTGAATATGAAGGAGCAGAGTCTCCCAGTGTGTTCTGAAAGTCGGCATGAATTTCCTTTGCTTTCATACCTTTCTTTACAAAATACTTAATCACTGCTCGAATCGCAGTTTTTTCCATTGCCACAAATCACTAAGTAGGGAACAACAACAAAGAGTCATCACTACCACTCTCCTGCAGCAAGAGCACTGTCGCGCCACGTGTTCACCCACAAAGTATGTGTGATTATTGCGCGGAAACCTCGTTGCTCTAGCACTGACATCTAGCGGTGATTCCGAGAACTTTTCAAACCACCCTCGTATATTAAATAGGTAATTCTTATAAAACATATATGCAACTACTATTACCTACAAAAAAAAAATATTATTTTTCAAAATAAAGACATTCTCATTTATTCCAGAAACAAAATACAAATGCACTATATTTAGCCGCCTCTCTTACTATGCTAGGATAGATGACGCACCATAGGTAGGAGACCTCTCCTCTGTGATGGTAACATGGTTGATCGACATGAAACTTCATAAACACTATGCCTACGAGTCCAAGTTTAACGACAGCTGGAAATCTAGCATTTCAACTGCAATTAACATAGTACATAAAAAAGAAAAAACATTTACTAAGCGTTCTGAAAATTCAGGTATTCACCAGATATAGCTGATGCGTATAAATGTTCGCAGAACACAGAAGAACACACAAAATAACTGAAGAATTTTGCAATACGTTCGCTTCTGATCACTCTACTCCTGGACTAATTTCCATGACGCCACGTGGTGGCAAACAAGAGAAGCTTCTCTCCTAGCTTTACCCTATATATAGTTGTGAGTGAGATTCTCAATTTTGTGTGTCTCTCTCTCTGCTTTAGATCCCTCTCTTCGGAACCTATTACATTATGTTCTGCAACACATCAGAAATAGTAGATTCCTTGTAATGTCTTTTAGTTTGTATTCCTCCTTTATCCTCCAATGTTCTCTATTCATGGCATCCTCAATTGTAAGCCATCATATCCCGACATATATTCCTCAATCATCTTCCAGCTATGTTGAGAACTTCAGCCGGCCATATTGTCTCCTTCCATAATCGTTAGGATAATCTCAAGTTCATCCCTCCTGGAAATATATCCAAGCCACTCCCAACCTCGTCTGTGTTTCTCTGGAAAATATTTTTCGATACCTCCATATTATTTCCTCATCCAAAAATGATTTACCGGGCTGATTTTTTCCAATAACCCATTTCGGTAGCCAACAATTTCCTTATTTCTTGTCTTCCTAGTTAACCATGTTATATTAGCGTACTTTTGACTATTGAATTATAATTAGCCTTTTAAATGCTGGCAGTACATTGCTATTCCATAAAATTGAATAACTACGGTCGTGCGTCGTGTTTTGTCACCGCTATTCTCCAGCCCCAGCGAAAATAGAACAGTCAACCGTGTAGGTTGATAATATTAACTTTATTTTTATATGCGACATTGCTATAATTTTTCGTTATCATCGTACGTGAAGTCTCTGAGTGAAAAAGGCTTTCTTTAAATTGAAATCAATAATATTTTAGTCAATCTAAAAAAATTCCCCCCGAAAATATCTTCTAATCATAGATGGATTAAATTATTTATAATTGTTAACCATCTATTTCATATCTATACAATTGTTGGATAATAACACATTCCCAAAAAGTTAATTTTTTCTAAATCGCTAATAAATAAAGAAAATAATATCAGGCTAAATTTCCTAAAACTGTCTTATCCCTGATTCTGTATTGAACTTGTCCATAAGACTGACTATTGTAATAGCAATCGAAGAGAGGGATCCAAAGCAGTGAGTGAGACTGAGGATGATGTAATAGGATCCGAAGAGAGGGATCCAAAGCAGAGACAGTCTCACTCACTAGTTTAGGCCAGACTAGAGTGGGAGAAACTGTTTAAACACAGCTGTGTCAGCCATAGAAGGAAATCTACGGACAGTCTTGCAGCAGAGTTCATACAGCAGTCAACAATGCGTCATCAACCTTTCTCTTTACCTCTCACTACCATTTTATGTATTTTAGTATAAAGTCCAGGCAGTTTGTGTTCCTTTTCTATTATACAGTGTTCAGCTTTACTTCTAGTTTATTTATCTATCTATCCCAACTTTTCTTCTTCTTAAATCTATTATATAAGTACATAAAATAATATAATTTAAAATAATTAACCTTTGGAGTCTGTTGCCTTAAGGAACATTTTATAGTATAGGCTTTGATTGTTCACTAATTACACAGTTGTACATAATTTTGTTGTCCTACAACCCTACTTCACCTACTTAAAGTTCTTGCACCCTGCGACCTCCATTCTTATTCTTTCTTTGCCCATTTTTTAGTTCTTCTTGCAGTTAGTTTCCTCGTTATCCTTCTTGCTCCACTGTAACTCAACCTGTTTAAATACAGCTGTGTTAGCCATAGGAGGAGTATTGCAGCAGAGTTCATACAGCAGTCAAAACGAGTCATTAACCTTTCTCTTTACCTCTCACTACATTTTATATATTTTAGTGTAAAGTCCAGTTTTGTACTACTTTCTATTATACAGTGTTCAGCTTTACTACTAATTTATATATCTATCTGATGTAATAGGATCCGAAGAGAGGGATCCAAAGCAGAGAGAGAGACAGGATCACTCTCTAGTTTAAATACAGCTGTGCCAGCCATAGGAGGAATCTATCTGCATTCTTGCAGCAGAGTTAATACAGCAGTCACGTCGCGTCATCAACCTTTCTCTTTACCTCTCACTACCATTTTATGTATTTTAGTATAAAGTTCAGGCAGTTTGTCCTACTTTTCAATTATACAGTATTCACCCTTATACTTCTAATTGATTGATCTATACAATGCATTTTCTCTCCTTCTGAAACCCATTATTACTATCAACGCTTCCAAGACAGTACAGGTACTACTAGTCACCAAGAAAATGTCTTATGAGGTTAATATTAAGTATTCCCAGGATATTTTTATGTTCTTACATAAGCTACTTACCGTAGCTCTTGGACAAATATTGATAATATTGATAGAACATTTTTTTAGGAATCTCACTGTATATATTACCATGAGAAGGGAGTAAAAATGGTTTTTATATGGAATAAGTTTTCCGGTAACCTACATTTCTATGTTAGATGTTCAAAACTTTCTATAAAGTTATATTTTCCGTTTTATATGTTCTTAGAAACAATCTTGGAAGCTGCTTTTAGAATAACGTAGCCTACGCAAGATATTTTAGTATATTTTGCATTTGAATATTGTTTAAATTATTTATAGCTATTCCATTCTAGACAATGAAGACTTGCTAGGTAAGAAGATACTTTTCATGGTGGATCCTGAATTCATCTTAAAATCCTTTTCGATTTAAACATTTAAAAATACCAGGATTGCGACGAGAGAATATACCGAAGCGAGTTTGGTACCAAATTCACGGCGAAAACTCATAAATTGTCTGAATTAATTTTTTTTTAGGATATTGAAGTTTTTAGCCAAACTATCCTGAAAAAACTTTTTGTAATAAAGAATTCTCAAGATATCTAATGTTTTGGAACATTTTATCTATAGAAATTTCCTAAAACTTTAGACAAAAAATTTAAATATTCATGTAATATGGGATTATTCTTAAACCACAGGATTAGTGACCTGTCTGGGAGATCCTGAGAAATGGCCAAGTTTTATAAATAACAGATTTACAAATTTATAAACAATTAGCTAACCCGACCACGCTTCGCTGTGGCTCAGTCTGATTTTTAGGCTTAGCCATGCGTGATTTTGATAATTTGTTTTGATGCTTTGGAATACCCGGTCTACTAATTCTTCTTTTGAATGTACAATGTTACAGAAATTATATGGGAAGGTGATTTTTCCCGTTTCCGGATTTGTAGGAGCAGTTTCGTTACAGAGTTCGAATAATTTCTTGTAAACATGGCAACTGTTGGATCGTTTTGAAGTTGAAGTCTCATATTCGTTGTTAAATATTTCAAGCAGGTATGCAATTCATCAGCTGGTGATGAGCGAGGTATCACTGAAGCGTTTGCCTGAAGTTACCGGCTAGTAACACCAATGCTCCACCAAATGAAACTTGATTATTTCGCAAGTCTTTCAATGTAT
>JAAEAF010005516.1:0-28013 GCA_011037195.1 Triatoma infestans
AAGAAGAAGGAAATTCTAATATGACAATTTAGCCCAAGTTTTTTATTGGTTTCCCAATTTGGTTGTGTAATTTTAGTTAATTTCTTTGCTTAATTCGTTGTTTCGAATACTTTAGGTTACGCTAATGGATAAGCCATTACATGGTTTGATAAAATGTTTAGTATCTTTATGTATATGAGGATACCAAGCTTTATTGTTGGACAATTGTACTAGGGACGGTATTCCTGGTAACCGTTCTGAAATAAATTCGAAAATGTTCTTCTAAGCGTTGCGGCAATGCAATGCAGCCAACGATGCACAGCTACGTTTTTACCGGCTCTGTGGAACTAGAATGCGGACTCTCCAGAGGGAAAGGAGAGACTAATATGACAATTCGTCTTTTTTCTCATAATTAGCATAATATGCTCTTCGGGTGATATTTTTGTTTCGACAAAGATTACACTTCATTTCTATTTGCTTCAAAACAATTGTAATAATATATCGCCTAAGATCCAATTTTAACTAAAACTAATTTGGTTACTAGAAAAAAAATAGAAGAAATATTATACTCGTAGGCATAATTTGAAAATCATATTTGGAAAGTAATAATTTAACAGAAAGACAATTATAGATTGTAACAAGTTATACGGAAACTAAATTAAATAACCACGATACCGAAATGTTACAGAGTGTTCAAGCTCAACGTCCTGTTTACGCATCATTAGAATGGAAAACAGTGGAAAATGCTAATTTTCTGAATGTTTCTTTTTTGTTTAATTGTTTACAATTTTTGGAACATTTTGTGCACTAACTACCGTTTATATGCCTATCAATTTTAATGCAAATTTTTTACGAGGAAAATGCGATTTTTATCGTGTTGGGGGTGAGTTGTGGTGTTTAGCCTTTTTATCATTTAAATGAACTAAACTCGTCAATCCGCTATGTCAGATACAGACCGTATTGTAATAGTTGTAGGAGGAGATGTTGGTTGTAGATGTTGATAGATAAATAACACCTCAATATCGGTATAAGATATATGATTTGATATATATGTATATGACTGACTGCCAAGGACTGTATACTTTACACTACAAGAACTGAACAGACTGACTGACGTGGCTAAACGATGTGTACAATTCAAGTGTGAGACTGTGAACAGAATATCTCTTTTTGACTCTGTCTCTCGTATATATATCCCCTCTCCTCTCTCTCGAGAGGGGCTCTTTCTCTCTGATGCGTGGTGGGGGTTCACTCGCTAGTGTGGATGAGTGGTGGGGGTTCACTACCCCTACAGTATTGTTTCAACAACTGTATTAAATGAATAAAAGTTAACATAGTAAGCATTCCAATTCTGAGGGAAATTTATAAAATATGAAAGCAATGAGTAATACAGTAACAAGTCTTGTGAATGATTATTATTAATAATTTTCACCGAGAAATATTTTTGGAAAGATCATCAAAATGATGAAGCCTGTGAAAATTGTAAAAAGTTTGCATATAGTTAGTGCTCCAGCAATTTAAGATGTCAAATGTTTTTTATTCGTTAAGTGTTTAAATTTATGTTTATTTAGTTTCTAAAATCTTAATTATCGATTAGTTTAAATAATTTAAAGGAGCACAATTTTTTTTCATTCAATTTAATAAACAATAATATTACATGCAACTTATTGACATGATTCTTCTTTACTTGTTAATAACAAATCATAAAATTATTCTGAATATTAAGAAATAATTTGCTAATCGACATAGACACTGACCGATGACTATAAGATCTCTAATTAATTTCTAAGGTAGTCCTTCACTTAAAGAAACATTAGTACAATCTAAAATATTCCACTGATATGTTTTACTGAATGCTCCAATAATATTACTCGTGGCAGCGTCAAGGTTAGTAAATTCAAGTGAAATATATAAATATTCATTATTTGCTGTATTTCTTATATATGCATAATCACCGTTAACCTCTATTTTCCAAATATTACTCTGTTGTTTATGATTTGTTGTAATTACTTTATGATCATTGATCTTTTCCCCAGGTGTATGTAGGGTGGTGACAACGTCCAAAGCATAATTATGTAAAAGATTTTTAATAATATATTCGTTGCCATGCTCATGTATTAATTGCCATTTCTCTTCTAGTCCATAACGCCCGCTGCCAGTGCCAACTTTATAAGATTCCTTTAAGTGTGTATAAAAGTCTCCCGCTTGTTTCAAATAATTATCAGACCCATCCAGTTTTATGCATACTTTTTCCGAATATAATATATTTCTTACAATTTTTGGTAATTTTTCTTTCACACCAGCAAAATCTAATTGTAAAGAGCTTTCATATTCTGAACCATTGAGTTTTGTTTCTAAATATTTAATTAATTGACCGAAATGCAAAGCATTTCCTTCATATGTTTTAAAAAGATGACTCAATAATGCATTTAATGTATGTCTCAAATCATTTAAATATTGTTTGTGATTGTCGACTATAGTTTGATAACATATTTCGCCTACAACCTCATAATCAAATGTAAGAGGTCTTTGTAAAAAGTATAAACCTTGCTCTTTTCCAGTACTATTACTAACTACAATATCGGTTAATAATTTGCTGCCCAGTTTTACTTTATCACCCCTTATTGCTTTTATTAATTGTGAAGCTTTTGCTTTAAGATCAGAATCAATTATTGGTTGATCTAAAATGTCCCTCTTTAGACTTTTCAACAATGCAAAGTATTTAAAAAAATGCAAAATTGCGTATTCACTTCGCTCTTTGTCATTATGTAACTGTTTAAACAAAGCTTCATAAAGAAGATATGTCCTTTTTATGTTGTTAACATTATCTCCTAATTCTACAAGATAGTATGCACCATCTTCTAATAAATACGTTCGATTCACAATATCACTAATTTTGTTATCATCTTTTACTAAATTGAATTTTTCCGCAGCTGTATCAAAGTGTTTTAATGCAAGAGCATTTACACAATCATCTACCAATTGAGTTTGTTCTTTATCTTCTATTTTCTTATCTATTTTTATCTTTTCTGACGCTAAATTGTCATATTTTTCCAATATTTCATCAATTGTCTTGAAATTGTAAAATAGGGGTAAATTCCTACAAATCTTAAATTTATTTAATTCTTTATTTAAATGATCAAATTCCTTCTGTAATGCTATTGATTTTGTCTTTGAAGCTCGCATTTCTTCTTCTTTATCTAATGGCAATGAAGTTAATTCCGTTAGATTATTTTGTAATAAATGCAACTTATTTTCATACTGTTTGAATTCCTCATGATTTAGTTCATGATTTTTGATAAGTTCATCCATTTCAGTAACTGGTAATTGATTTAAATGTATGAATTTACCATGAACATATGTAATATGGTCTGTCAAACCACTTAATATTATTTTAGCATAGTTGATTAATTTTGTTACATCATTATTTGATTGGCCGTCTGCATGTACAACAATCAATTGAATGCTGAATATTAGAATTAGAAATTTGTTCGGTGCAAACATTCTCCAGATGATGTTCTTGTGATTTTCCTTCATTATATCCATCCTGAAAATAAAATAAAAATATAAATAAAAACTGTATTGATTTATATTTCACTTTAATATCTAAACAAACTGCTACTTAAAACAAAGCTTTAAACATTTGAACACAAATTCTATAAACAAATTAAAGAGTTATTTTTATAATAAAACTATGTAATTTTCTTGAGGTATTGATTTTAGAGGCTTAATCAATTAAACACAAGAATCAATTGTTCTGTAAGAGCTGCATTATAGTCAAGATGCGTTTGCTTTAAATTAAATTATATAAATTGATTTCTTTATATAGCGATATAAAAAAAAAATAATCATTTCCTTGTGTAGTGGTGTAAGATTACAAAAAGCTTATGCTATTTATTTGTGTAATTGCATTTTTCATTCCTCACGTTGTTTTTGAAAGTACGATTTTACTTCTTGCTATTTTTATTATTTCAGTTTTCTCGATAAACGACTTTATCGACTTTTTTTTAACTATAAACTTTGCAACTACGCTTTTACTTCAATTATTTAAAAAAAAAAAAATATATACATATATAGACAGGTTTTCGGCACCACTTTTTTTATAGTTTATTAAATTTATACTCTCCCTAAATAATGTTAAGATGGAGAGCGTTCCTAGTGTCCATTCAGGTATATATGTATAATCTATAGCAATTCATTTAATGGTCCGCTGTAACAACAGTTCTCCGCCCGGCCACCAGGTTTGCACCAAGTGGACCTTTCACTAGGGAGGCACACCCCCACTACACTAGGACTCTCCTACTCCACTACAGAGGGGAGAACTTTCACCGGCTAGACCCGCCTACTGGACACCATCCCTACCACCTCAGAATCGTATATAAGGGGCCATCCACGACCAGAATAATCAGAGAGAGAAGTACTCAGCGATTAGAAACTCTTCTAATAGTTTTGGCGCTAGCTAGGCAGGCCCTTAACTAACTTCTCAGAGCATCTGCGCTAGGCAAGAGAGCCAGGCCGTTTACTCATCCAGCGATCACCGTTTCAAGACATCTGCGCTAGGCAGGAGAGCCAGGCCGTTTGTTCGTACAACGATCACCGATAAGTAGTGTGCGCTAGGCAAGAGGGCCAGGCCACTCTACTCGACGAGCGACGATTGACAATCTGTGTCACTCCCTGAGCGAACAGATTGGTCATAGCAACCATTTACTGTATATGCTTTTCAGAATATATGTAACATTTTACTAAGTGTGCTTTGACATTTACTGGGTGTATTTTATTTGCAGAATCACGAATCCTAGTTCCCCACACCCCCGGGATATTTATTCTGGGAGTGTGTTATAAAAGAAATGGCGCCCAAACGTGCAGCACGAGCTCTAGAACGACCATCGACGGAGCGACAGCCCAGCCCCGAATTAGGAGACATAAGCATGCAGCTCACCCCAGAGATGTTGCAGCAGCTGATACGAGGCATCAATCAAGACAGGCAGACCCAGCAGTCTGGCCTAATGATTGGGTGTACCGCACGCTACGGAGGAAAACCAGGAGAGGACCTGGATGTCTTCATCTCCGCAGCAGAGACGTACAAGGAAGCAGCCCGAGTGAGTGACAACCACGCATTAGCCGCACTGCCCATGCTACTCACAGACGTTGCAGGAACTTGGTGGCTCGGAGAGAAGGAAACCACCACAACATGGCCTGACGCCATACAGCAGCTGAGGCGAACTTTTGGACCTAGGAAGTCCAACGATCAGCTGTACCGAGAGTTTTTCAACACGCCGCAGGACAACAAGACCAGCACGGACCAGTTTGTCTGCAGCAAGCGAGCAATACTTGCTCAAATCACCCCGGCTCTGGACATCCATGTTCAGCTGGACATGACCTATGCGGTACTCCATCCCAGGTTAAGGACCCGCATCAGGAGGGAAACTGTCGATACCTTCTGGGCACTCGTGCAAGAGGCCAGACGTATCGAGCAGTATGAGGACCCAGCACCAGCAGCAAAGAAGCCAAACGAGAGGACAGGTGGCACTACCAGGTGTGACTACTGTGGCATCAGAGGCCACTATCAGAAGGACTGCAGGAAGGCAAAGGCAGCCCACCCGCACAAGCAGCAGCCTACAGCACAGGCGGCCTACAGTTGTTTTGGTTGCAACAGACCGGGAGTATACAGGAGGAACTGCCCGGACTGCAACCAAACGAAGACGCAGCAAGAAAGAACAGGCTCTTTCTGTGCTGCCCACATACAGATCCGCACCCGGCAGAGGCCAGCACTCAGCTTTGCCGTGTGGAACCTAGAGGGCACTGGCTTTGTAGACACAGGAGCCAAGACCAGTATAGGCAGCCACCAGCTGCAGACCCTGCTAGAAGAACGAGGACATCCCCTCACCCTAACAACTGCTACAGTGACGCTAGCAGACGGAGAAGAAACAACGCAGCAGGTTGCACAGACGCAACTGCCAGTCAAACTGAAGGGAAGGACAATCCCGACCAGTTTCACATTCTTCCCGGGAGCCCGGAACACCCAGACGTTGCTCGGAATAGACTTCATTGAGGACGCTGGACTTATATTGGATTTTGGAGAACACAGGTGGAGGTTTCATGACAACCCCACACTCTACCCATTCACCAGAAAGGACAAGCCAGCACCACCACAGTTACAGATGGACACTGTGACTATGACACCGCAGCCAGCACTACTCAGCCCACTGCCGCTGACTCCAGTAAAAGGAGACACACAAGTTCCTAGGGAAACCCAGAACACGGTTGTGAAGGTACCACAACCCACATCAGGAAGAATACAGATGGACACTGTGACTATGACACCGCAGCCAGCACTACTCAGCCCACTGCCGCTGACTCCAGTGAAAGGAGACACACGAGTTTATAGAGAAACTCAGAACACGGTTGTGAAGGTACCACAACCCACATCAGAAAGGATCAGCCCACCGCCGCTGACTCCAGGAGCAGAAGACACACGAGTTTATGGAACAACTCAGGAAGCGATTGTGCAGACGCCACAATTCAGGACAACCATGGTCAGCCCGCTACCACCCACACCAACAAGAACGCTAGTAGAGATGGAAGCTACCGAAGAGGCCATACTCGGAGGCTATGGACCCTCACCACCGGTACAACAGGACACCACCAGGGGTAGGTGGATAATACACCGTTGCGAGTCCACCGAAAGGACTCACCACACGCCCACCAGGCATAGCCATCTAGACTTCCATAGGGTATGGGCGGATGACACCCTATGGCCATCGGAGGAGCAACTACAGCTTTTCACCATAGACGTGGAGCTTAGAAAAGACGAAGGCACCCGGCTCACCCGAGCACAACAGGAGCAGGCTAATGAGATACTTGCTGCTCACGAGGACGTGTTTGGAATTCCTACAGAGCCTACGCCACACGCAGAACACAGGATAGACACCGGAGAGGCATCACCTATAGCAGCACCGCCATACCGGCTATCACCTAGCAGACGTCACATCTTGGAACAGGAGATTTCCCAGATGCTGGACGGACGGATCATCGAGCCCTGCGACAGTGAATGGACCTCACCTGTCGTCATGGTGCCCAAGAAGGACAACACGTACAGGCTATGCATTGACTACAGGAAGTTGAATGCAGTCACTAAAGCAGATCATTATCCACTGCCACGGATAGATGACATCTTGCACACTGCTAAAGGGACGCAGTATATGAGCACGCTAGACCTCAGAGCAGGGTACTGGCAGATCAAGGTGAAACTAGAGGATCGAGATAAAACCTGTTTCATCACACCTTTTGGAACCTACCGGTTTAACAGAATGCCATTCGGCTTACGCAACGCACCAGCCACCTTTCAGAGACTTATGGACAAGTTTCGAACTGGACTCAGCCACATCACACTGCTAGTCTACCTAGACGACCTAATAGTGCTCTCACCAGGCTACGAGGAGCATCTATCAGACCTACAAGAGGTATTTCAGCATCTAGAGAAGTACAAGCTGAAGGCCAACCGGCCCAAATGCCACTTCTGCTGCGAACGAATCAAGTACCTAGGCCACGTGATTACGCCTAGAGGATTCACCCCCGATCCAGAGAAGATCGAAGCTATACTCAAGAGACCCGCACCGAGGAACGTAAAGGAACTTAAGAGTTTCCTTCAGACCTGCTCGTGGTACCGACGATTCATCCCAGACTTTGCCAAGATCGCTCGACCGATGACCTTGCTCACCAGGAAAGCCGCCACATGGACATGGACCACCGACCAAGCAGATGGATTTGACCAGCTAAAGAAACTACTGACGTCAGCACCCATCCTCCAGCCTGCCGATGAGACTCGCCCCTTCACTATCAAAACCGACGCTAGTGCTTATGCTATTGGAGCAGTCTTAGTCCAGGGGGAGAAAGAAGAAGAACATCCCGTGGAGTACGCCAGCCGCCTGCTTACAGCGCCTGAGAGAAACTACACGACGACCGAACGAGAAGCACTCGCCTTAGTATGGGCAGTCTTCAAGTTCAGAGGATATATCGAGGCCAGCCCCACGTTGATAGTCACAGACCACCAACCACTACAGTGGCTGATGACCCTGAAATCACCTACAGGCCGACTCGCCCGTTGGGCCCTGCAATTACAACCCTACGTATTTCAGATCAAATACACACCCGGAAGGAGCAACGCAGTGGCCGACACGTTATCAAGGCCCCCTGAAGAAGAGAATTACGCAGTCTGTACCCTCACTATAGACATGCCGAGGAGAAGCGCTACGGAGATCCGGGAAGAACAGTCCAAGGATCCCGAGCTGAAGAAAATACTAGACGCCTTCACCGATCCAGAGCAAGATGGTGAAGCAGCTAGATGGTCCGCCAGAGGTTATCTAATATCGAATGGTTGCCTTTACAGATACGCCACCGACGAGGAGGTGGACAACGCACAGCTAGCTGTTCCAGTACACGAACGAGTAACTATACTAATGGAGTACCACGATGCGCCCACAGCAGGACATAACGGTATTCACAAGACCTACCAGAGGATAATTCAGCATTATTACTGGCCAGGAATGCGACACAGCATTGAAGAGTATATACGAGCTTGCACGACATGCCAGAGGTACAAGGCATCCAACTTGAAGCCCGCAGGACTACTCAGGACCCCACCAATGAACCAGCGATTCGAAGTCATCGCCGTAGACTTATTCGGTCCCTTACCCGAATCAGTCGAAAGGTACAAGTGGATATTAGTCATCGAGGACACAGCATCCCGATGGATAGAGCTTTTTCCCTTACAAGAAGCTACGGCACAGCGCTGCGGAGAACTACTACTAAACGAGTTCTTCTTACGATACGGAATACCAAGGAAGATGATCAGCGACAATGGAACGCAGTTCATCAGTCACGTGATGCAGTACATCACCTTCTGTTTAGGCATTACACAAGCCTTTACACCAGTCTACCACCCGGCAGCGAACCCCGTGGAGAGACGAAACCGAGAACTGAAGACGCAGTTAGCTATCCTCGTAGGAGAAGACCACAGCGATTGGCCAAGGAGACTGCCCGCTATCAGATTCGCTCTCAACACCGCTGAATGCCAGGCTACCAAGATGACGCCTGCATACTTAACGTTTGGAAGAGAATTACGGACCCCGCAGAGATCCAACATGACTTAAGAGAAGTCATCTCTTCAGAGAATTTCATCGCCGAAATCACGCCAGCCCTCTCGCGCATGGCAGACACCTACTATAGAGCCCGAGACAACCATGAAACGGCACAGGACCGGCAGAAGAAATACGCAGACCAACGAGCACGTCCCGGACCCCAGTACGCGCCCGGAGACCGCGTGTGGATCACTACCCACACACAGAGCAGTAAGACGAAAGGACGAACAGCCAAGTTCGCTCCACGAAGGGACGGACCCTACGTCATTCTACACGCACAGGGACCCGTCAGCTATGAAGTAGCAGCCGAAGACAACCCGACGATACCACTGGGCAAATACCACGTGTCAAGCCTGACGCCCTGCACCGCAGACGCCCAGGAGAAGCCAATCCGAAGGTTAAGGAAGAGAGGCCGACCACGCCATTGATGTGAGCTCAGCCATTGCAAGCAACACCTGAGCTCAAGGGGGAGGATGTAACAACAGTTCTCCGCCCGGCCACCAGGTTTGCACCAAGTGGACCTTTCACTAGGGAGGCACACCCCCACTACACTAGGACTCTCCTACTCCACTACAGAGGGGAGAACTTTCACCGGCTAGACCCGCCTACTGGACACCATCCCTACCACCTCAGAATCGTATATAAGGGGCCATCCACGACCAGAATAATCAGAGGGAGAGAGAGAAGTACTCAGCGATTAGAAACTCTTCTAATAGTTTTGGCGCTAGCTAGGCAGGCCCTTAACTAACTTCTCAGAGCATCTGCGCTAGGCAAGAGAGCCAGGCCGTTTACTCATCCAGCGATCACCGTTTCAAGACATCTGCGCTAGGCAGGAGAGCCAAGCCGTTTGTTCGTACAACGATCACCGATAAGTAGTGTGCGCTAGGCAAGAGGGCCAGGCCACTCTACTCGACGAGCGACGATTGACAATCTGTGTCACTCCCTGAGCGAACAGATTGGTCATAGCAACCATTTACTGTATATGCTTTTCAGAATATATGTAACATTTTACTAAGTGTGCTTTGACATTTACTGGGTATATTTTATTTTGCAGAATCACGAATCCTAGTTCCCCACACCCCCGGGATATTTATTCTGGGAGTGTGTTATACCGCCCATTTAAACGTTTCTTTAAATTGCAGTTATAAAGAACTTTTTTTTAAAAAAAAAGAGAAATTAATTGGAGTATTCTTTTTGAAACGAGTTGTTATGGTTGTAATGCTAAAACAATAAATATACGTATTATCACTCAAACTACTTATCTATCATTCGAGAAAAGAAAAAAAAAGTGAAAAACACTGAAATTAAATGCAATAACCTCTATGGCAAGAGATTTTTTTTGAAACGAGTTGTTACTGTAACGGCAAGAGAGAGAGAGAGCACAAGCCCGACCGAGAGATAGCAGACTCTCTCTGGTACTCTCTCACTTAAGCAGGTTAGAGTGGGGAGAACCTGTATATAAGCCAGTGAGAGATCTAGACAGCTCTCTTCAGATACAACCACACATCGCATTGTGTCATATCATCGTGTCATAGCTCTACTCTCACCCTTTATTCTGTTAAAATCATTACAAGTCCAGTGCCGTTTGTGTAACTTACAGCTATATTATAACAGTGCCTTCATATCTCGTGTAATTAATCAATCCCAATTTCTCTGATGATGTAACGGCTAGAGAGAGAGAGAGAGAGCACAAGCCCGACCGAGAGCAAACAGACTCTCTCTTGTCGTTACACAAGCAGGCTAGAGTGGGGAGAACCTGTACATAAGCCAGCGAGAGATCTAGACAGCTATCTTCAGATTCAACCATACATCGCATCGTGACATGTCTCCACTCTTACTTTTTATTCTATAAAATCATTCATTACAAGTCCAATGCATTCAGTGTAAATTTATAGCTAAATTGCAACAGTGTCTCCATATCTCGTCTAATTAATCAATCCCAATCTCTCTCCTTATCAACTCCATTGTATTACAGTTGTAATGCTAAAACAATAAGTATACGTATTATCACTCAAACTACCTATCTATCATTCGAGAAAAGAAAAGTGAAAAACACTGAAATTAAATGCAATAATGTCAAAGGGAAGAGATTTAGCTCAGTGTTACCATGCTGGACTAGCAACACGAAAATTCTGCAGCTCCCTGTCCGGTAATGGGCAGCAATGTGTAATGAGAGAACCCTGCCTGGAGGCGGGAAATGCAATAAGATTTCTCTTAGGCAGGCAATGATCATAGATGTTAAAGCGCCCTAAATAAAGAAATAAAAATTTGGTGTGAAACATTCACACAACTTTCTCTTACTCCTGATCTCAAAATTATAATTGACAAATTTTATAGTTTGTGTACTAAATTTAATGAAATTCGTCGAAAACTGAAAAATTTTTAAAACTAGGAATTTCGGCCATCCATTTATTTCTAATTATTATTGTTTCGATGATAGAATTGTATAATCAACTATGATAGCACTTTGAGGAAGCTGTAACCACACCCCTTCCCTAAAAGAGCCCTTACATAAATTTTCCCAGAGAAATGTATTAAATAAAAAATGTTGATCTTTGCATGTTTAGTTTATATACGAAGTTTCAAGAAAATCGCAAAAACGAAAAAAAACAAAAAACAACAACTATTAAAGTGGTACTTCCGGTTGAGGAATTTTGACAGATAACCCATGGTGATACCTAAACGGAATATCAAGTTTGAACTTCCTACGATTTTTCGTTTTTGAGCTATGCTGTTCAGATACACACACACAGATCATTTGCTAAAAACCACTTTTTTGGTTTCAGGGGATCTCAGAACGGATATTTCCAGTGAAAACTCAGTATCGAAAATTGGACACGATTACAATACTTACTCTTACTAGGAGTAAGAGAAAGTAAAAATAAGGAACTTTTTACACATTATTACGCGCACAGAGAGAGATACATGGCAATGAGAAAATGGATCAGTCGGCAAAAGAAGCTGCAATGTCAACGTTGCCAACAGATTACCTTCGACTGCCAATCACGTTCCTGGAACGGTGCTTCAAACGCTCATATGAGGAAGGATGGAATCAAGAGTGGCTCAACTGCAATAAAGGAGAAATCACAAAACTTTTCTTTCCGACCGTGTGGGCAAGGAAACGAAGTAAGAGAGTTAACGTACAAGTTAACTCAGATTCTCAGAGGCCATAGTCGACTGAGTGACCATAGTCGTACCTCCACCGTTTCCACATTATACCTAATGCTGAGTATACCTGTTCAGCAGAACTACAAACTGTTGTGCACTTCATTTTGAACTGAAGGATGTTAGAGCAGATCAGAGCACCCCATTATTCGAGCAGTAACTCTGCAAGGCGAGTATGGCCCCTGCTATATCTACCAGGCCATTTACAGGACAAGTTTTGCACGATATTTTGTAATTTTGTTAATTCTACAAATTTTGATATCATTGCTGGCGCAGTGATATAGTTCTTTTGTTTTACTTTATGAACTTATGTTTACTTTATGAGATATATAATTCGTTCGTTTCTGTTTTTATTTAAATTGAGTGTATCTATTTAGTTATGTTTTTATGTTAAATATCTTTTAGTTTTATTTACAACTATCTTGTTTCTTCTCTTTACATTATATTTTAATTCAATGCATGTAGTGTATATAATATGGAGCATGTTGTAAAATAAACTCCTTCCCATTAGGGTTACTTTTGGGAAGAAAAAATGTCGGTAGAAATTTAAAAAGAGTTCTTTTGTATGACCGAACCTCAAAATCCATTTTCAACAATCTATAATCTTCATCCTGTCTTATAATAATAACTTACGGCTCAGATAATTTCCAAAATACTGCATTTTCAATATTACATATTTTTATTTACTCTAACTTCAGCTTGAGCAACTATTGCAATAGTGCCAGATTTTCCAAATTGAGTTTTCACTGGAAATATAACTTTTGAGGTCCGCTGAGTCCCAAAAAAATGGTTTTATGTGTGTGTGTGTGTGTGTGTGTGTGTGTGTGTGTGTGTGTGTGTGTTTTATTATTATTGTTGATGGAGAGAATTTTGGTGTTTAATAATAAAAAAAAGAAATATATTGGCAATGATACATATTAAAAAAGATAAATTATCTATTAATTTTAGAACAGACACCAAAAATCTATCCCTCAGTTGTAATAATCTCCTGGAATTTCCAAAACAACATATAGACTAAGGACACGGTTTTCCCATCCGCTCTCTTAGCCCTTTATAAACCTTGACCCATGGCTTTATAATCCGTAGCACTTGGTGATGGTGTGTAACAGGTTAAAACTAGATTAATTACTACTGGAATTCTAACTAAAAAAATTTTTGTAAGTACATTTCCTAAGGTATTTTCGTACATTACTCATATATATGCCACACACATATTTTTTAATAGTTGTGATGTAGTTTAATATTGATCTGTTCTACAACAATAATTTAAAATAAATTTAATTGTACTCTATATATAATATCATACTCTTTATTTAGTTTATATTTATATAGTTTATTTAAAAAAAATGTTTATTCTGGAAATATTTAGTTTAAGTTCATATTTTCTGTTGTTTCTATTTTTTATTTATTTGTATATAAACCTTTGTACAGACCCTGAAGAAGGCAATAAATTTGCCAAAACTTCGGTAGAAATTTAAAAAGAGTTCTTTTATATGACCGAACCTCAAAATCCATTTTCAACATTGCATACAGCGTTCGTAACGAACACCAAAAAATCATTATAAATTGTACAAAGTTGAACCGAAACTAAATAAAGTACAATTACTGGAAAAATGCGATGCAATGGGGAAAGTGGATTTTTTGAATGTTTCTTTTTTGTTCAGTTATGTCATAGTTTTTTTAGCATTTAGTATACCAGCTACCGGTTTAAAGGTCTATTCAATGGAAAATTTTTAGAGAAATGCAATTTTGTTCTTGTTGGCGTTGAAATGTGATGTTTACCTTTCCATCCATTAAAATGAAGTAAATTCTTCAATAGCCTTTGCCAAATCCAGGGTCACATATATTTCAACAACTATATAAAGTCCATGAAAGTAAACTTAGTACAAATTCCCAATTCAGAACAAAATTTACATATGAGAACAATAAGAAATACAGTAACAAGTCTTGTGAGTGTTCAATATTAATAATTTCGCCAGGAAATATTTTTTGAAACATCGTTCTAATGATGAAGCCTGTGGAATTTGTAAAAAACTTTCCATAAGCTCCGAGCTTCCGCTAATTTATCGTATCAAATGTTTTCTTTTCGTTAAATGTGTTAATAATTTATGTTTTGATTTTGAAACATTATTAATGGGTTAGCTCAAATAAATTAGAGAAATTTTTTACTTATTATTTCTCTTATTTTTTTTTCAATTTATTCAACAATAATCTTACATGAAACTTATTCACATGATTTCTTGTTTGACTTCATTACAAATCACAAAATTATTCTGAATATTAAGAAATAATATGCTAATCGACTTAGAAACAAAAACCGATAACTACAAGATCACTAATTAATTTCTAAGGAACATTAGTACAATCTAAAATATTCCATTGATATGCTTTACTGATTTTTCCAAAAAAGTTATTCGTGGCAGCGTCACCTGTAGTATATTCAAATGAAGAATACAAATATTCATTATTTGCTGTATTTTTTAAATATGCATAATCACCGCTAACCTCTATTTTCCAAATATTACTCTGTTGGTTCTTATTTGTTGTAATAACTTTATGATTATTAATCCTTGTTCCAGGTGTATGTAGGGTGGTGACAACGTCCAAAGTATAGTTGTGTAAAAGATTTTTAATAATATATTCGTCGTCATGCACTTGGATTAACTGCCATCTCTCTTGTGGTCCAGAACCCTTGGGGTCTGTAAAAACTCTATAGGATTCCACTAAGTATATATAAAAGTATCCCGCTTGTTTCAAATAATTATCAGACCCATCCAGTTTTATGCATACTTTTTCCGAATATAATATATTTCTTACTATTTTTGGTAATTTTTCTTTCACACCAGCAAAATCTAATTGTAAAGAGCTTTCATATTCTGAACCATTAAGTTTTGTTTCTAAATATTTAATGAATTGGCCGAAATGCATAGTATTTCCTTCATATGGGTTAGAAAGCTCCTTAAATACCGCATTTAATGTCTCTTTCAAACTATTTAAATATTGTTTATGATTGTCGATTATAGTTTGATAACATATTTCGCCTATAACCTCATAATCAAATGTAAGAGGTCTCTCTAGAGAGCTCACATCTTCCTTTTTACCGTTTCCAACAACAATATCGGTTAAAAATTTGCTGCCCAGTTTTACTTCATCACCCCTCATTGCTTTTAGTAATTGTAAAGCTTTTGCTTTAAGATCAGAATCAATTACAGGTTGATCCAAAATGTCCCTCTTTAGTCTTTTCAACAATTCAAGGTATCTAACAAAATGCCGAATTACGTCATTGTTACATCTCTCTTTGTCATTATGTAACTGATTAAACAAAGCTTCATAAAGAAGATATGTCCTTTTTATGTACATAAGCTTATCTGCTAATTCTAGAAGATAGAATGCACCATCTTCTAATAAATACGTTCGATTCACAATATCATTTATTTTCTTATCTTTTACTAAATTGAACTTTTCTACAGCTGTATCAGTGTGTCTCAATTCGAGTGCAAGTACACAATCACCTACCAATTGAGTTTGCTCTTTATCTTCTATTTTCTTATCTCTTTGTATCTTTACTGACACCAAATTGTTATATTGTTCCAATACTTCATCAATTGTCTTCAAATCGTATAATAGAGGTAAATTCCTGCAAATTCTAAATTTGTTTAATTCTTTATTTAAATTATCAAATTCCTTTTGTAATGCTATTGATGTTTCCTTCGAAGCTTGTATATCTTCCTCTTTATCTAATGGCGTTTCAATTAAGTCATATAGTTTAGTATGTAATAAACGCAACTTACTTTCAAACTCTTTCAATGCTTCATGAATTAACTTATGATTTTTAATAAAATCATCCAATTCCGTTTTTGATGATTGACTTAAATGCACAAATTTGCCGTCAACATATGTAATATAGTCTGTTAAACCACTGAATAGTATTCTAACATAGTTAATTAATTTTGTTATATCATTATTTGATTGTCCGTCTGCATTTACAGCAATCAATTGGATACTCAAAATTAGAATTATTATTTTATTCGGCGCAAACATCCTCCTGATGTTGTTCTTGTGACTTTCATTCAATATAACCATCCTGAAAAAAAGAAATATAAAAATAAATTTAAAAATACAAAAAACTACATTCCTTTATATATCTGGTCAATATCTGAAATTAATTCGTTATTGCTTTCTCATAGTGTGGAGGGAAAACTCTTATTGTCTCTGTAGTAAAGTTGTATGCCTATTTATGTAGCTTCTTGGCTCTTAATGTAGTAAACAAAGCGCCGAAAATAGCCTACAAATAATACAGTTTTCACTTTTAGATTTTATGTTGAATAATGCCAATTTCTGGAGATATTACTGTACTGAAAAGGAGAAAATATCTCAAAATTTCAGTTTTTGTGACTTGTGTAAGCATAGAAGATTTAGTATTGAGGAGGTAGCTATAATTCTTAGTATGAACTATGAGAGACTCTTGGAGGACCTTCTGCGAAACCTTGGAGGGGGAACAGGAGGTAAACCGGGTCTTTAGCTTTTTAGGCAAGAGCGGGGAGATGTCGTTGGACAGTATTAGGAGGCCTGACGGACAGATCACCTATAACCATAATGAGGTGTAACGGGTGATGCTGGATAGACATTTACCGGATAATGTGGAGTATGTTGGAGAGTGCGCAGGTGTTTCACCCGTTGTACAGGGAGTAAATTTACAGGGTAAGGAGTTGGCAAGTAAAGTGGTTACTTTAAGCAGGGCGAGTTGGGTATTCGCCACATTTAGTAAATTCAAGTCGCCGGGTATGGATGGTCTGTACCCGCTACTGATTCAGGAAAGTTGGAACATGTTCGGTAGAACATAGGTAGAAATACTGAGGGATAGCTTCAGTTCGGGCTATATCCCTCGGGCTTGGAGAGTTAGTAGGGTCGCGTTCATTCCCAAATGAAAGTTGGACTATTTACACCCTAAAGCTTATAAGCCAATCAGCCTGGCATCCTTCATGTTGAAGGGCTTAGAGAGGCTGGTTGACCTTTTCTTAATGGAGGATTGCGACATAAAGTACCTTCAATGGGAATCAGCATGCCTATTTGGCGGGGAGGTCAACGGAGCCTGCGCTCCATAATTTGGTGGGGAGAATTGAACGCACGTTGGAGTCTAAAGAGTACGCGCTGGGATGCTTCTTCGATATTGAGAGGGCTTTCGACAGCGTGGCGCATGATAGATTTAGAGTGTTATTGGAGGAGAGGGGAGTGAATGGGAACCTGGTTAGATGGATAGGCAACCTCCTGACTTCGAGGATTGTCTATTCACGTTTGGGAGTTGCGGAGAGAAGGGTGAAAGCCAGTAGTGGCTTTCCCCAAGGTGGGAGTTTGTCTCCTCATTTGTGGTGCCTCATCGTTGATGAGCTACTTTGGGAGATGAACCGTAGGGGATTTTACCTGCAGATGTATTCCGATGATGGGGTAATCTTAATCACAGGGAAGCATCTGAGTATGGTGAGTGACTTGATGCAGTCGGCGTTATCTTACGTGGAGCAGTGGTGTGGGAACTATGGCTTGTCGTTAAGCCGGACAAAATTTCTTTAGTTCTATTTACTAGGAAGAGGAAATTGGAAGGGCTTAGGAGACCTAGGCTCTTCGGTAAGGAATTGCAAATTTGCAGCGAGGTTAAATATTTGGGGGTCCTCATCAACAATAAGCTGAATTGGCTGAATAAGCTGAATATTATTAATCTTGTTTTCATCAATATGAGAGAGCACTTGTTCTATATTAGAAACTGTATCATTACAGTCCGACTTATGATGTTTCAAGTACTTGTCTCTGTAGGCAGACAGGGACGGACAATATTTTCTCCATTTACAACGATATATGTATACTTTTTATTCACAGTAAATAGTGTATCAAATCATCTTTATCTGCCGAATCAAACAGTCTACATTAACTGTTAATTATTAAATTGAACTTTTTCTTCATTTAAAAAGATACATGTATACTTTTTACTAGCTAACTTCAACCGTCAGATCAGTCTGATTTTATTGATGTAATATTATAATACAAATACTTTTCTCGCATTCCTAGGCTACTGATGTTACGAAAATATATATTAAATGATAACAAAATCTACATCCTTTGAAAAATAGTGATTTTTCAAAAGCTTCAACCAAACTATTATAATTTTTATTAATAATATAAATATGACTGAGTTACCTCGAGCTCTGACGTTAGTGTTTGTTTTTTGTTTTTTTTCGTTACTGTTAATAATGTCTATAAAAATATATCGATTAGAAAATCCATCAGATATTGAAGAAATTCAACGAATGTTACTTGAGTCCGACGATGAGAATGAAAGAACCAAATGCGAAAATGAAAGTGATTTAGGAAGATGATGATTATGTGGAAGTTTGATCTGAAGATTCGGACACTGAACAAAATATTTCTTGTGAAGAAATTGAATGTGAATTGAACACGAATGATGAGTATTTTCTCGGAAAGGATAAGAAAATTAAAATGAAGGAAAAATCCAATAAGAAAGCAAATTAGAAGACAGCCGGAAAGTATTGTATGTCAACTCCCATTTGTTCGACCATATGCAAAAAATGCCAAGACAGAACTTGAAACTTGGAATTGTTTCATTAATAAGATTATTATAGATCTAATCATACTACATACTATTATTATTATTATCAAAACGGGTGCCCAAAAGGCGCGGGACCTAAGCCCATGTGGCTCTTATCCCCCCGATACCCCCCGTAACCCCTTAATTAGTCTCCCCCGGTAACTTGCCGGTTAATCTGCAATATCTCAAGATATCCGCAAACACCAACTCGCCCAGGCAATCCTGCGAGAGTGGTGTCCTCCCAAATATACGAATCCTAGTTCCGGCGAAACGGGGACAGTGACATAGGTAGTGAAACACCGTTTCCCTAACTCCGTCATCACAATTCTGACAAATGGGACTCCGTGCCCCCCCTATGTTAAACAAGTGACTGGACACCCAAGTGTGTCCAGTCACTATTCCTACCAAGGTCCTCAAACCCGTCCTACTAAGAGACAGGAGATACTCCGAGATTCCCTGCTTGCTTGCCTTTATAAATCTTTTGGCTTGGAGGCACCCCTGCGTGTCCCCCCAGCGTTTCTCCAAAGCTCTCGTCTCCCAAAGTCTAATCTGTTTGTCGCGAAACGTCTTTGTAACGGCCAGGGCTGGTTTAGGACCATAAAATGGTAATGACGATCCCTCCCTGGCCAGCCGATCCGCCCTCTCATTGCCCTCTATTCCCGCATGTCCGGGTATCCAATAGAGATGCACCTTACCCCTCCGAGCCAAAGCGTTAAGCCTTCTCCTACATTCTCCCACTAATTTCGAACTCTACCACGGCTTACTCAAAGCCCTTAGTGCGGCTTGACTATCAGAGAAGATCCGCACTTCCTTAAACTCTCCTAGCCATTCCCCCACAAGGTGGCAGCATTCAATGATGCCCACCACCTCAGACTGGAAAACATGTAAAAGCACCTCAGACTGGAAAACCACCTAAGGCCACCGAACTCCCTCTATCCAACTCCTGAAACCATGCTCCCGCCCCCGACAGGCCAGTACCCTCCTGCCTAGAGCCATCTGAGTAGCAGCGAATAATATCCCTGCCCGACTCCGTTGGCCTCGTGAGGTTATCATCCCCTATACTGCCAATCGTAATCTCATAATCTCTTTCAAATCCCCATTCCTTGCTCGTCTCATCAAGTTTGGATAGCAGAAATCGGTTCACTCGCCAAATTTCGTCCTTATCATAGTGTGATCCCCCCCGGAAGGTTCTCACCCATTCTCCCTTGCACCTCATTCTGAGGTACCCTTTCATTGCCTCTCCCACTATCACATACTGTAGGGGGATTAGCCCCAGCAACATCTCTAATGCCACCGTCGGTGTCGTTCTCAGCCAATATACTTATTTTTTTTGGCCAAAAGTGTGAAGTTAAGAAGGTTAATTATAAATTAGTTTACTGTAGTCCAACTATATTTCCTAGTTATTTATCTGTATAGTTTTTATATTCTTTATGAGTTTTATATTCTGTATATTCTTTATCCTATCTCATTCACTTCCCCTTCAGAAATAACTTCCATAACCAAAGCACTTCCTAACAAAAAGACTCCCGGAGACGGCCTAATACCGAACATTCTTTTACAAAAATCTACCTCCAAAAGGTGTCGCTTTCTTAACCTCAATCTTTAATCTATGCCTCGGAATGCGTTACTTTCCCAAAAAATGGAAGAATGCAATAATAGTTTTATTCCACAAAACCGCTAAACCAAAAAACGATCCGAATAGCTATCGACCAATTAGCCTACTAAACTCTCTCTCAAAAATATTTGAGAAAATAATCTATAGACGGCTGTTAAAACATCTGACTGACACAAACGCAATTCCACCACATCACTTCGGATTCAGACCAAAACACTCACCAGTACATCAAATTAAGAGAATTACAGAATACATAGTACACAAATTTGATAAAAGGAAACATACTGCAGCGATATTCCTAGACGTAGCCGCTGCATTCGACACGTTTGGCACTCAGGACTACTCTACAAACTCAGACACATAAACGCACCTGACTACATTACTCAAATCACAGGATTCTTTTTAAGGGACAGAACATTTCAGGTAAGAGTCAACAACACATATAGTACTAGACCCCAAATTCTCGCTGGACTACCGCAAGGTGCAATCATCAGTCCTATACTCTTTAATCTTAACTGTTCGGACATACCTGAACCAACTTCACCCACATATGCAGATGACACAATGATAGCCTCAACTAACGACAACTTTGACCAAAGCATCACTGACTTACAAACAACCATAGACATTACAAAAAGGTTCCAAAAATGGAAGCTACGTCTCAACATCACTAAAACAGAAGCAAAAATTTGTCTCTTAGGAGATTTCAAAATGAAGACCTTCGGCGACTAAAACTAAACAACGAGGATATACCCTGGAAACCGAAGGACCAAGGAGTGTGCTATCTTGGTGTAATCCTTGACACCAGACTCACCTGGAGACTACAGATTAACAACAAACTACAACAAGCACACAGCAGACAGAAAAGTTATATCCACGTATAAACAGAAACATACCACTCAAACAATCCTGTACAGTACTTCTTTATAAGACGCTTCTCAGACCTCTGTTGACATACGCTTGCCCAGTCTGGATAACTGCCAGCAACATATTGACGAAAAGACTTCAGACATTTCAAAACAAAGTACTCCGAATTGCTTTAGGAACCCCTTGGTTCACCAGAAACACACAAATACACAGAGAACTAGACAATCATATATTCACACACACACACACACACACACACACACATGCACACATGACTAAATTAACAGACAACTTCTTCCTCACACTTCACACACTATCCTTAACGTCCCACTACAACATAGGGGAACCTACTCACTCTAGAAGACTGAAACCTCGACTCTACCAAGATTAATGAGGTAACATATTTTACCTCTAAACTCTATGTGTAAAGCTCTTGGTGAGCTGGCCCATATTATGATTCGTAAATAAATAAAAAATAAGAGCCATGTGTTTTGACTTATATACATTTTATTTTATTCTTTTAATCTTTTATTTGTTAGTTAACCGAAAGCGCGATTTTACTTCATGCTATTTTTTGGGAGGGGGGATTTTCTCGATAGAAGGTTATAGAGATTTCCTTTAACATTAATATTTTTAACTAGCACTTCTTTTTTTCATAGATAAAAAAATAAGTTGATGTTAGACGAGTTTTGGTCACTTCCTAGTTACATTTAAGTTATTAAAATTAAACAATCCCTAAATAGTCTTACAATGGAGAGCGTCCATAGTGCCCATTCAGGTAAAGATATATAATCTCTACCAATTCATTAAATTGCCAACGCATCTACATTTTTTTAAACATTACTATTATAAAGACATTTTTTAAAAATTAAATTATATTAATTGCAGTAAGAAAAAGTCAAGTGAGGTTTTGACAATGGTTTTTAACGTTATTTTTTTTGTTCCTACGTTGGTACGGTTGTAATGCTAAGTACGTTATGATAAATATATTATTATTTATCTATCTATCAATCACATGAGAAAACAAAAAACCAGGATGATGAACTCGATGGAATATGTAAAAACGTTTCTTAAGCTTATTTGCTCCAGTATTTCGTCGTCTCAAAAGTTTTCTATTCCTGAATTGTTTCAATTTATTGTTTGATTTAAAAAAATTAATCATGGGTTTGTTTAAATAAATTAAAGAAACATTTATTTTTATTTTTTATTTTTAATTTAATAAACAATAATATTACATGATAATTATTGATATGATTCCTTGTTTACTTGATTACAAATCACAAAATTATTCTGAATATTAAGAAATAATTTGCTATTCGACATAGAAACAAACCGATCACTACAATATTTCTAATTAATTTAAACCTAGAGGAACATTAGTACAATCTAAAATATTCCACTGATATGTTTTACTGAATTCTCCAAAAAAATTACTCGTGGCAGCGGCATCAATATTATATTCATGTGAAGCATACAAATATTCATTATTTGCTGTATTTTTTATATATGCATAATCACCGTTAACCTCTATTTTCCAAATATTAGTCTTTTGGTTCTTATTTGTTGTAATTACATTATGATCATTAATCTTTTCTTTAGGTGCACGCACTCTAGTAAATACTGTATGCAATGAATAATTATGTGCAACATTTATAATAATAAATTCGTCGCCATGCACATGAATTAGCTGCCATCTTTCTGCTAGTTTAAAACGCTGGAGGCCTGTATAAACCTCATAAGCTGACGTAAAGTCTGCACGAACGCCCACCATTTCAAACAAATACATATTCGACCCATCCAGTTTTATGCATACATTTTCCGAATATAATATATTTCTTACTATTTTTGGTAATTTTTCTTTTAAACCAACAAAATCTAATTGTAAAGAGCTTTCATATTCCGTACCTTTAAGTTTTGTTTCTAAATATTTAATTAATTGGCCGAAATGCAAAACATTTCCTTCCAATGTAGAAAGCTCGTTAAATACCGCATTTAATGTCTCTTTCAAACTGTTTAAATATTGTTTATGATTGTTGACTATAGTGTGATAACATATTTCGCCCACTGACTCATAATCAAATGTAAGAGGTCTCCGTAGAAAGTCTACACCTTTCTCTTTATTTGGATTACTAACTACCACATCGGTTAATAGTTTGATGCCGAATTTTACATTATCACCCCTAATTGCTTTTATTAATTCTGCTGCTTTGGCTTTAAGCTCAGCATCAATTAGTGGGTGCTCCAAAAGTTCCCTCTTTAAACTCTTGATCAATGCTAAATATTGGCCAAAATGCAAGCTTAAATATTTACTTCCTTCTTCGTCATTATGTAACTTATTAAACAAAGCTTTATAAAGGAGATATGTCCTTTTTAAATCATTAATATTATATCCAAATCCTAAAAGATAAAATGTCCCATGTTCTAAATAGATTCGATTGACAATGTCATTAATTTTATTATCATCTTTAACTAAATTGAACTTTTCTGCAGCTATAGGATAGAATTCTAATTCAATAGCAAGTACACAATCATCTACCAATTGTTTTTGTTCTTTATCTTCTATTTTCTTATCTATTTTTATCTTTTCTGACACCAAATTGTTATATTTTTCCAGTATTTCATCAATTGTCTTCAAATCGTACAATATGGGTAAATTCCTGCAAATTCTTAATTTGTTGAATTCTTTATTTAAATGATCAAATTCCTTTTGAAATGCTATTGATTTTGCCTTCGAAGCTTGAATATCTTCTTCTTTATCCAATGGCAATGAAGCTAATTCCGTTAGATTATTTTGTAATAAATGCAACTTATTTTCATACTGTTTGAATTCCACATGACGTAACTCATGATTTTTGATAAGTTCATCCATCTCCGATTCTGGTAATTGATTTAAATGGACGAATTTGCCATCAACGTATGTAATATGGTCTGTTAAACCACTCAATAGTACTTTAGCATAGTTGATTAATTTTGTTACATCATTATTTGATTGTCCGTCGCCATGAACAAGAATCAATTGGATGCTCAAAATCAGAATTATAATTTTGTTCTGTGCAAACATTCTCCAGATGATGTTCTTGTTACTTTCATTCAATATATCCATCCTGAAAATAAAATATAAATGTAAATTTAAAATAAATAAATACTACATTCTTTTACATTTCAATATCTGAAATTAATTCGTTATTGCTTTCTTATATTGGGGATAAACTATGATTGTCCCTATAGTAAAGTTGCATGCCCATTTATGTAGTGTCTTGGCTATTAATTTAGTAAACAAACCACCCGAAAATGTCCTACAAATTAATACAGATTTCACTTATACATTTTTTGTTGAATATTGCAAATTTTTGGGAGAAATTTCTGTTCTAAAAACAAAAAAATATCTGAAAATTTCAGTTTTGGTGACTTGTGTAAGCATAGAAGATTTAGTATTGACGGAGGTAGCTAACCCATCCTTTGGAATAATTCTGTATCATCAGGGACATATCCAAACCAATACCCCTACATATGATTAAACATCCATATCATAATATAATGGAGTTGATGAGGAAAGAAATAGGGTTTGAATAATCAGACGAGACCTGAAGACACTTTTATAATATATCTATAGGATTCACAAACTGCACAGGATCGTAATGATTTTTGTGGAATAATGGGTTAGAGTAGAGTTATGACACGATGCAATGTATATAGTTAAATCTGATAGATTGATGTCTAGATCTCTTACTGGCTTATATACAGGTTCTCCTCACTCTAGCCTGCTTAAGTGAGATGCATCTGTCAACAGCGACACAGGTGAAGAATATAAATATATACTAACGATAATCTGTCAATATTCTCGCTATTTGGAGATGTTTCCCATGACGAAACAATTGCACAGATTCTGGTTGATGATATATTTACCAGATGGCGTACGCCTAAATATCTTCTTACAGATCTGGGTACGAAGTTCACATCAACAATTATACTCCAGATCTGTGAGCTATTAAAAATCAAAAAAGTACCCTCAACCCCTTATCCTACCGCTGCCACCAATATAATGGAGTTGATGGGAAGTTTGAATAATTAGACGAGATCTGAAGACACTGTTATAATATAGCTATAAGCTTACATAAACTAGACAGGACCGTAATGATTTATATAGAATAAGGGGTTAGAGTACAGTTATGACACGATGAATCTGATAGATTGAGGTATTTGGTTGAATCTGATAGATTGATGTCTAGATCTCTTACTGGCTTATATACAGGTTCTCCCCACTCTAGCCTGCTTAAATGAGAGAGTACCAGGGAAAGTCTGTTTTCTCTCGGTCGGGCTTGTACTCTCTCTCTTGCCGTTACAATAAATTGGGAAAAAAAGCAGTTTAAATTCTAAAACCATATTGTACTGTTTATATCTTATTGAATTTGAAAAGTTCATTGGTTGTAACATTGAACCCGATATAAAAATAAATTTTATAATAAGAATAATAAACGATTAAATATTTTATTAAATCATAACACAATATTGATAACAACTTTACATGACGTTTTTCTGTTATTAATCTTTTCCTGTAAAATATTATACTTGCATATTCTTTTGTTGTTGTTGTTATTGTATGTATGTGGACGGGTACACAATGCTAAATAATATCTGGTATAATATACCGGTTTCGGATTTTCATCCATTGTAAGAATAAAGTTATCAAGTTCGTTTAGAGAGTTTAATTCGACTTAATGTTTCTGATATATATGACACTTGAAAACTTATTGATTGTGGCGGCAGGTCATAAGGTTGTTTTTTTTTTTCTTTTTTTTCTTTTTTTATCAAATTTTATCTATTAAATTAAACGTTATTCGAAAATATTATGTAGCAATATTATTTCTGCTGGTTATAATTGTCGGCTGAAAATTTTGAGTTGATTGTAAAATATATTAAATTTAATGCAATATTTTTTGTTTTGTTTTTGGCTTTAGCTTGTAGGCATTTAATAGTTCTTGACAATTTCTAACAGAAATGAATTTGTTTATGTAAAATGAATTGTTTATTCATGTGAAATCACTTTTTTAATGAATGAATTAGGCTAATGTTACCATAACTCCTGTATTTTTAGTTTGTGTTTAGTTGTACAATTGAAAGGGCAGGTTTCATAATAAAAAGGTTTAAATGGTTGAAAAACATTTTTTTCGAGGTGTGAAGTAAGATTAAAATGATAGAAACTTGTTACATTATTTTTCTGTTACAAGTTGGTTGGTATATTCAAAGCGCGCTGCGTTACTTGCTTTAATTAAGTTATCAACATCTGATGATCAAGGGCGCCCAAAGTTTTTTCTCATCACGGCTGTAGCGATTTCCTGTAACCATGAAATTTATAACTACCACTTCAGTTTCAATTATTTAAAAGCAAACTTGATTAATTGAAGTTGTTAAACTTAAACTCTCCTTAAAGAGTCTTAAAGTGGAGAGCGTCCATAGTGTCAATACAAGTAAATATGTATAATTTCTACCAGTTCATTTAATGGCCAGCCCATTTAAGCTTTCTACATTGCTATTATAGAAGCAATTATATTATTTAATTGGAGTAAGAGAAACTCCTGTCAGTTTTTCACACTGATTTTTACCATTTTTATTTTTTGTGGTATTTCATTTTGTCTTGGGTTGCAATGTTAAGTATATTATAACAAATTTTTTGTAATGATAAATATGTATTAACTATCTATCAATCACCAAAAAAAAAACAAAAAAACATACTGATGAATCCTGGGGAAATGTATAAATATTTTTTTAAGCTTTCAAGTGTTTCAATTTATGGTTTGTTTTTAAAAAAATTGATCATGGGTTAGTTTAAATAAATTAAAGAAATATTCACTTTTTTTTTTTTAATTTAATCCACACTAAAATTACATGAAACTTATTGACATGATTCCTTGTTTACTTGATAATAACAAATCACAAAATTATTCTGAATATTAAGAAATAATATGCTAATCGACATAGAAACAAACCAATCACTACAATATCCTAATTAATTTCTAAGGTGACCCTTCACTTAATGGTACATTAGTACAATCTAAAATATTCCATTGATATGCATTAGTGATTTTTCCAAAAAAGTTGCTCGTGGCAGCGTCATCTGTAGTATATTCAAGTGAAGCATACACATATTCGCAATTTGTACGAACAATCACAATTCGCAATTTTAAGCAGAAGGTAATTAAAAAATTGCTAAATTTGAAAGGACTATTCTCAAGAAGATTTGTGAAGTATTTCTCACTGATTTTTACCATTCATTTGTATTACTTTATTTTGGTCCTATGTTGTTACGGTTGTAATGCTGAGAATATTATGATAAATTTTTGGTAATGATAAATATATATTAACCATCTATCTCTCAATCACTTAAAAAGAAAACCATAATGATGAATCCTGTGGAATTTGTAAAAACGTTCGTTAAGCTTAGTACTCCAGAAGTTTATCGTATCGAATATTTTCTTTTTCTGTAGTATTTCAATTTATGGTTTAGTTAAAAAAAAAATTGATCCTAGGTTAATTTAAATAAATTAAATAAACATACATTTTTTTTTTCTTTCAGTTTAATCTACAATAATATTACATGAAACTTATAGACATGATTCCCCTTATTTACTTGATAATAACAAATCACGAA